>PVKP010009755.1:0-67149 GCA_004027715.1 Plecturocebus donacophilus | reverse complement strand
ACCTGCTCCGTTTCCAACCTGGGCCAGTTCACCCCTCCTTAGGCAACCTGGTGGTCCCCTGCTCCCGGGAGGTCACCATATTGATGCCAACTTAGTGCAGACACCTGATCAGCATAGCACACTACAGCCCAGAACTCCTCGGCTCAAACGATCCTCCCACCTCAGCCTCCCGAGTAGCTGGGACTCCAGGCACATGCCACCACGTCCGGTGGTTTTTTATTTTTTGAGACAAGTCTCACTCCTGTTACCCAGGCTGGAGTGCAGTGGTGCAATCATGGCTCACTGCAGCCTCAACTTCCTGGGCTCAGGTGATTTTCCCACCTTAGCCTCTTGAGTAGCTGGGGCTAAAAGTTCACATTGCCACGCCTGGGCAATTTTTTTTGTATTTTTTGTAGAGATGGGGGTTTCACCATGTTGCCCAAGCTAGTTTCGAACTCCTGGGCTCAAGCAATCCACCAGCTTCAGCCTCCTAAAAGGCTGGGATTACAGCCATGAGCCACCAGGCCCAGCTGGGTGTGATTTTTCAATGCATCGAATACAGCAGTGTATTAGAAAATTAGAATACACAGGTGTATTAGAAAATTAGAATACACAGGTGTATTAGAAAAAACAGTCACAAAGTGACTCTTCCTTGGGGTTGTTTATAAATGGGCTTTTAGTTCATTTACTCTGTTTTTAAAGGAAAGCGTATTGCTTTTGCAGACACACGAAGTACAAGGCGTCTTGTGCTCATAAAGTTCTTTGAGGGTGTGGAGCTCAGAGGCTGCAGAGCCCTGACTGTCAGCTGCAGAATGAACGAATGCATTATTTTTCAGACCAAATATGTTTTCATGCCTTCTCTTAACCAACAAGCACTGAAGGGAAAGAATGAAATGATCTCGTGTCATTCTACGGCTCCATCCTTTGCTCCTCATCTCTTCAGTCAGAAGGCTTTCTCAGTTTGTACTCAATCTACTTATTTAAACATTTTAAATGTAAATTCTTTCCCCAAAATGTACCCTGTGACTGCAGCTGCCCCGTTGCTCATTCTACTAAGGCGGCTCTCCTCCCTCCATCATAAACTCCCTTGATCTGAGACACGTGCTGGTATATGGGGCTGGTTCGCAGCAGCACTTAGGCTCAGCTGATGGGGATGTGGCCACCTCTGCAGCTGGACGGTGGCTCCTTCTCTGGGGTCTTCACAATTTATTGTGTTCTAGTTTATTTTATATTGCTTTATGCTGTTTTTTATTTTGTTTTGTTTTTTTGAGACGGAGTCTCACCCTGTTGCCCAGGCTGGAGTGCAGTGTCGCAAGCTTGGCTCACTGCAACCTCTGCCTCCCAGGTTCAAGTAATTCTCCTGCCTCAGCCTCCCAAGTAGCTGGGATTACAGGCATGAATGACCATGCCCGGCTAGTTTTTGTATTTTTAGTAGAGATGGCGTATCACTATGCTGTCCAGGCTGGTCTCGAACTCCTGACCTTGTGATGTGCCTGCCTTGGCCTTCCAAAGTGCCGGGATTCCAGGTGTGTGCCATCATGCCTGGCCCATTTTATGTTTTAATTGGTGGAGGAAGAAAGAAAACTACTGGCTTCATTCTGGATAAAATGAGGATAATTTTGTCCTCACATCCAGCCTCTTTGTGGATTTTTCTGTCTTTAGTGCAGGGCCAGATGTGAGTTTTTTTTTGAGGCTCCTTGGAAAAAGAAAAGGACACTGAAAAATGGTGGCACTTAGGGCAGTGCCTGGCATGTGGTGGCACCGTGTGAAAATTAGCCATTGTTTAAACACTGGCTGAATATCTACCCCATTAACTGATGAGATTATTAGAAAAGAACAATTAAGTACCACTTTTCTGAGACAGGGCCTTGCTCTGTTGCCCAGGCTGGAGTACAGTGGGTCAATCATAGCTCACTGCAGCCTCGACCTTCCAGGCTCAAGTGATCCTTCCTCCTCAGCCTCCTGAGTAACTAAGAGCACAGGTATGTGCCACCAAGCTCAGCTAATTTTTTAATTTTTTGCAGAGGTGGGGTACTCACTATGTTTCCCAGGCTGGTTTTGAACTCTTGGGCTAGAGTGATTCTCCCATCTCAGCCTCCCAAAGTGGTGGGATTACAGGCGTAAGCCATAGCGCCTGGCTTAAGTGCCACATTTTGAAAAGGCCTGAAATGATGTAGATCCAGACTTAGCTTATAGAATTTACCTGTTAAAGGGTAAAAGTGTATGAGGGGTATTCTTCTTGTCTAGTCTAAATTTTTGGAAAGAAACTTTTCTGGACAACTCAAATAATTGGTAGAAGTTACAAGAAGAACACTTAAGACTCAGCATGGGGCATTTTGAAAAGTACAGGCAGTCATTAAATCAAAAGGACACTGTGAACTAAAGATTCACCTGGAAGCTGGTTATTTGAAATACACAATGAATTTCATGTATCTCAGAGAAATAACCTTAAAAATGATGGCTAAGTCATCAGGTTAGCCTAAAAGAACTTTTGTAATTCTGAACCCATCTAAGCTATCACACTACAATGCTTAGAGTGCAAGAAACTCTTAAATAGTTGCTAACAAGCACATTTGTCCTTAATACACTCCTAATTTACATATTCTATGCATTTTTTTCATATTCATATAATCATTCATTAAATATCTGCTAAGTGTCAAGCACTGCACTAAGCTCCAGAGACCCCAAAAATTAATAAGATGAAACCTCCGTTTGCACTAAGATGGATAAGACAAGATCATGGCAACATACATGCTAAGTGCAATGTTGAAGATATCCACAAAATATTATGGGGGCAGGAAGATAGAAAGTGATGTGGAGGTGGGGGTATGGCAGTTGAAGGAAAGCTTCTCAGAGGGGGTGGATAAGAAAAGGCTTGGGCTTAAAGGAATAGCAGGAACTCGCCAGGAGAAGGATGGCATTGGATGGGGGTGTTCTCTGCCTGTCCCAGTACTCTCACATTTCCCTAACTTCCCTCATGGTGCCTACTCGGGTTTGCCTTAGACACATCCCTAAAGGCTTCTTGAGGGCTAAATGGTTTACCTCCCTCCAGTCTCTAAACAAATTTCCTACTCCCAAGCGGGTGTTTTCAATCTAGGATTAGGACAGCAATCTGACTGAACCAAGGTGCATGGACACATATAACCATGCCCTTACCTAATGGTGCTTATGCCTGAGGGAATCAGAATCACCTGGAGGAACTTTCAAACCATAGTGATGTGTTCAATACAGATGCCTAGGGCCACATGCACAGAGATTCTGAATTTATTTCTCTACTGGGCCCCAAGCATTAGTATTTTTCAGCAGCTTCATGTGGCAAGAAGGTGTATCCAAGACTGAGAACGCTGCTGTCTTCCCAGAGATGTCTGTGTTCTTTCAATTGATGTGGGTTTCACATACAAAGGTAATTATGAAAGCAAAACATTCACTCCACCTTTCTGACAAATGGTTTTCACTTCTGGATTCCCTTTAGTGTGCTTCCAATCATGTAAATCATAGGATATCAGAGGATTTAGAAATTTTTACTTTTTTTTCATTCATATTACTGTTTTCTCATGTTGATGTTTTGTTTAAAATGAAATGATTTATTTAGCATGGAACCATTATTCCTGTAACCATACCATGGGCTAATGGGAGCTTTCCAAATTTGGGGTAACATAAATGATACTGCAATTAACACCTTCACATATATGACCTGCTTTGTTTGTGTGTGTTCATTAGGGAATATCAGGTGGGCTAAAACATCCAAGGGAAAGTGTTTATGATGTGGTGCAGTGGATACTGAGGCCAGCAAAGTATGCTTTGCCCACTGGAGAGGAGAGAGAGAGAGGGATCCAACCAAACGCTTTTTCCTTCTCCCTTCCTGCTTAGGCTCTTATCAAGCTCCCTTGTTTACTCTGCTTCTCACATCATAGAACTTAATTCATTTCAGGAGAGGCAGCTTCTCACCTAATCTGAATCATTTCCATCTCTTCCAACTCTCACTAAGTTGCCTTGGCTTGATTCCCTCCACACTACCCTTCCCACTCCCCTCCAAGCGCTGGTTTATACCAATCTTGTGCATCTCCTTGTCCAGAATTAGCCTTGTTTAGGTCCAGATCAACTCTGGGGGAGTGGAGCTGGGTAGCCTCTGTAGTTACTGGGCATTACCTGTTCTCAGGACTGGAACAGATGCCTATGATACTTACTAATGAAAGGCTGAACTAACAAATTTCCTGAGATCTTCCAAATATGTTGGAAGTAGATTTTTGTAACAGTTTTTTTTTTTTTTTTTTTTTTTTTTTTGTAGAATGGGGTTTCACCATTTTAGTCAGTTTGATCTCGAACCCCTGACCTCAGGAGATCCGCCCACCTCAGCCTCCCAAAGTGCTGGGATTACAGGCGTAAGCCACCGCACCCAGCCTGTAATAGACGTTTTAATGGAAATTAGTTGGGTCATATTTGTTTTCTTAATGCCAGACTATCATATTTTTTTTCAGAGAAAAAAATGAATTTTATACTCTTAAGTCAGAAAAGACTGAATTCAATCGTTTTCTAATCTTCAAAGAAAGAAAAATCTGTCTTACCCAAGTATATATATTGTGTGTGTGCATGCTCCTCAATGAGGGCAAGACGGCATCTTGCACCCCTGCGAGCAGGGCCTTCCTTACACCCAAATGGAGAAGGACTCACCTACAAGTTGTGGGCTGAGAGAAATCCCTGGACCCCAGGTAGCTCTTTATCTCCCTCCCATCTCTACCACCATCAAGGGGCTTTTGACTGCTTATTCCTGTAGAAATCAAATATTCTAGGAGGGTAATAACAAGAGCCTTTGTGTCTTGTTTATCTGATTAACCTAGCTAGGGAGTGAGTGCCCAGGCCAGGGTAAATAATGATACAACGTATCAGATAGACTGAGCACCCCTTGGAGTTCACCTATGGCCAAGGTCATGAACATGGCTGTGCATCCTGACAGACAGGTAAGCTGCTTAAAAATAGATTCCCACACCTACTGGGAGGGGAGGTAGATATGTCTGTGCTGGGAGTAGCACCCTCGAGTCAGATATCTGGGTTTGAGGCTAAATGATCCAGGACAAGTTACTTCCCCTCTCTGTGCCTCATTTTCCTCACCTGAAAATGGGGTAAGAATACCTACTCTTATAGGGCTGGGATGAGAATTAAGTAAGTTGAGATCATTTAAAATACCCAGCATAGTGCCTGACCCACCCTCCACTGCACAGATGAGGAAACCAAGGCTCAGAAGGGTGAAAGGGCTTTTCCAAATTATGCAGCTATTTTTCTGGCAGTGACTGCACCTGAATTCAGTGTCTTCCCAGATTAGTGCTCTTTCTTCCACTCTGTTGATAGAGTAGAGGGAGAGGAGGAGGTGAGTCTCTAATAGGCAATGCTTTATGAGGAAGAGGGAGCTGACAGCTGAAGGATCAGGAGGTCTCAGGCCGTGACGGAAGTGGAGAAGGACCCAAAGGGCAGCAGAGAGGACTGAAGACCAATACTCCCTCCCTTACACTGGCCCAAAGGCTCACTCTGGAGAGTGGGGAAGCTGGACCCCATATGGGGAGGAAAACTACCATCCATAGCCAAATTAATTTTCAAATGCATATTTCATTCATTCGTTCATTCACCTAGATTTATGGCAATATAAGGAAGACAATGTCCTGCCGTCAAGGAGTTAACATTCTAGTGAGCTGAACAAGTAAACATGCAACGTAACATCCTATCATCATAAGATCTGGGTGATAATTTGCTTTAAGTACTTCAGTATAAACAATATGATAGAGAAATTGTGTCTAATGCATACGCATAGAATTTAAAGCACATGAATCAAGAATCAATGGGATGGCTACTTAGTACTTTAAAGATCATTTTAGAAATCTGCATGAGAAGGTTTGTTAATGACCAGGGAGATGATTTTTTTTTTCTGGTGATGTGTTGTTCTGGATAAGCAATGGATTGGAAAGAATGTTCTGCCCTTAGCCTAATGAACATATCAGTGTCTTCCAAGCCCCACAGCCTCAAACTGGTGAAATGGTACACCTGGTCTAGACTCCAGATTCTAGAGCCCCCTTGTGCTGCACCCCACAATTAAAGGGGGATTGCCTTGCCTGGCTGGCCCGCAAGCCTAGTGGCCCTGCTGTCAGCATATCAGCACACGGCCCTTTCATGCAAGGGCTTGCTCAGTACCCAAGGACAGTGAGATGGACTTCCTTGGAGCTCAAGAACAGACTTTATGACTGCTTTTGTGCCTGCACATTTGGCAGGATTTGCTTCCATTGTAATGTACTGCCTAGCAGCAAGGCTGTAGAAGCAGTAAGCATATATTCCCCACCCCTTCACTGTCCACTTCTAACTGCCAGAGACGAAAAGAATCTGATATTTGCTGGAGAGCCAAAGCATAAACACATATAATGATAAGGCGTACAAAGAAAAATCAAGCAGAGCAAAGGGCCACAGATGGAGCGGATTACATAGGTTGGTTACTTGCAATGGTTGAAAGATTCCTCTGTACCAAAATCTTCATAAATAAGTGAGATATTTATATTAGATGTAGAATGTATTCAAAATACAATGAATGAAATTGCCATTATAGAATACTAGATGATGATGGTGAAGAGACTTCTAGAGCTAGAAGTGCCCTGAGATACTATTGATTTCATTCTCCTCATCTAACTCAAACGATCCAGGCCCAGTTATGCTGAGTGGTCGCCCTGAGGTCACACAGCTGGTCAGTAAGAGATCCAAGATGGCAGAGCTTTGGGACTGAAGCATGGAGAGGAAACGAGAGAACTCTGTCAAAACAAGGACAGTCCGAAGGGGAGGGCTTGGGTCAGTTAATTCCGGGAAGACGTTTTGATTTTAGCTCAAGGAAGAGACAAATCCCACTGCACTGGGTGACGGCAGCAGCCGCCCAGGACTCTCAGGGAATGGCAGGTGTGAACAATGAGATCCTTAAATCCTTTCTGAGGTCTTGTCTGAAACTGCATGCATAAGAAGAGGGAGGAAGGTAGGCAGAGAAAGGCAGGAACATGCAGCCAAAGGACGTCATGAGACAGGCCTGCCCAGCTCCAGGAGTCTGTGCAGAGTTGGAGGACGGCCCTGAGAGTGTGGGCTGCATTTCACGAAGTGTGTGCTCCTGGCCCTGAGCTCCGTGGAGGAGGGGTAAAAATGGCCCCCGATGGCTGGACACGGTGGCTCATGCCTGTAATCCTGGTACTTTGGGAGGCCAAGGCAGGCAGATCACTTGAGGTCAGGAGTTCGAGACCAGCCTGACTATCATGGTGAAACCCTGTCTCTACTAAAAATAGAAAAATCAGGTGGATAAAAATAGAAAAATCAGGTGGTGGCAGGCACCTGCAATCCCAGCGACTCGGGAGGCTAAGGCACGAGAATCACTTGAATCTGGGAGGCAGAGGCTGCAGTGAGTTGAGATTGCGCCACTGCACTCCAGCCTAGGCGACAAAGTGAGACCCTGTCTCAAAAAAAAAAAAAATGTGGCCCCTGAGCCATAAGCACACAGGAAGTGTGAGCAGGGGCTTGGCCACAGCCACATGGTGGCAGCATAAAGTCAACACCTGGACACAGAAAAAGACGAAAGACAAAACCTAGAACCAGATTAAGCTGGAAAAAGGCCCACACGGAGTAAGCTACATTTGTGACTTTTGAGAGGTTTACAACTTTGACAAAGGAGGGAGAGAAAAATAGGGACCATGATGGGTGGAAAAAATCCATCTTAACCTGTCATTACATGTACTTTCCTTTTGAGGATTTCAAGAGATGAGGGAAGACTGACTTATTTTTCCCAGTTAGGGTATCGGTGGGAGCTGACCAGCACAGACTAAACCCAAAAATGGATGCATCTCTGTTGGTGTTCTCAATTCTACCACAAAGAGGGTGGAAAGCAATTTTGCTGGTGGCAGGGACTGGGGACAGAGAAACGAGGGAAAAGGAAAACTCCCCTGCACCAATACGTTAGACGGTTGGGGCTCCCTTTCAGATTTCCAGCAAGCTGGAAAATCCGTTCTATCTCTGGCGTATGCCACATTCATATTTCATGTCTACTAGAAGAATCTCGTGACACATCAGTTGCCTGTGATCTGCATTACATATAACATCTTTGACACAGGAGAGGGCTGATGTAGAAATTGTCAAAAGACTATATGATGACTTGCAATTCAATAATGGCCCAAACTTCACAGGTCTATCATTTTGCTCTGCTCTTCATTTCTGTCCTCGTCATGCTTCTCAAAACCGTCTTGTCTTCCCAGCCTCACAATCAAGGACAAATTCCTGACTGCAACATTTACTTTTTCTGTCTTCCCACTTCATCTCACTCATCCCTAAAGAAGTACAAGTATTCCTGGCTCCTTCAAGGCCATGCCTAAGAATTAAGAGTCCTGGGGAGAAGGGCACTGCATTGACCACTGCATCTCAATCACTACGGCAGGTGCACCATGGCAGGAAGTTGGCCTTGGCAAGAATCTCAAGCTATGACTATAGATTTGGGATCAGGATAGACGTGATTGGCCTAGGTGAGTGCATAAGCAGAGAGGTGCCTTCAGCTTCCACTGCAGACAGTTCTGACATCTTGCTCTCTACCTGAGGCCAGTTCTAACCCTCGGCAAGTCAGTCCAATGAATGTTACTGAGAACCAGCTGCAAACTAGTACTGCCCTACTGTCCTAAGCACAGAGTTTACAGAAAACTCTAACCTGCAAAGCCTTCTCTCAGCGTCATGCACCATTTTTGAAGATCAAGACATCTTATTACTTTGACCACTTGCTTCCAGGCTAGTTTTTTGTATTCCACTCTGCCAGCCTGAGTTTCTAGCTCAATGAACCGTTGTCCTGGCCTGGTATTCTAACTCTGGTGTCTGTTATTTCTTAGTCCAGATCTGTGGTAACTCCGGTTTTTCTTACCTTGATGGATTTACCCTTGTACTTGAACTCTTGCCTCTCAGATGTGTTATTTCTAAGGAGACTTTTGTTTTCTGTTTCCTTTGACTTGAACCATTCCAGGCCTCTCTCTTAGACATATTTTCAGAACCTAACCACTTTTTCATCACCTCCACTGGCACCATTATCTCTTTCTACAATTCTTGCAGTGGCCTTCATAAGTCAGTTCATGTCACTCATCTGCCCCAAACCCTCCAATGGATTTCATTTTACTCAGCAAGGAGATCAAAGCCCTTTCAGTGTCCACTCTGACCCCATGGCTTCTCACCATCCACCTTGGTCATTCTGCTCCAGCCAGACAAGCTTTGCCTCTCTTCCAACTGTCTCCTGCACTCCCATCTCAGGGCCTTTGCACCTGCTCTCGCCCCTGCTGTGAATGCACTCTCTCCAAATATCTGTCTGGGTCTTTGCTCAAATGTCACCTTTACAGTCATACCCCCCTAGACCATCCTACTTACAGTTGTAACTCTCTTTACTCCAGCATTCTCTATGCCCCATGTAGCTTTATTTTTCTCTACAGCACTTAGCACCATCCAATATACTACATCTACTTATCTATTTACTGTCTTCCCTGAACTATTATAGAATATAAGCTCTATTAAGGCAAAACTTTCTGTCTGTTTTGTTCAATGCTGTCTCCCAATGATTAGAATAGTTCCTGCCACAGGATATGCATTCCATAATCATTTTTTTGAATGAACTAGTGAATGATCTCTCTATCCCCAGCTCAGGTATCTTTTTGGCATCCAAACAAAAATATTCAAATGCCGATCAGACAGCCCCAGGTTGACGTGAAAACTCAACACTTCAAAATGGAACTTATTACCTTCTTGACCACAGCCCAGACCCACTGTTCCTCCTGTGTCCCAGCCTCAAATTGCCATCGTGCTTCTGCAGGTGGTTTTTAAAATTAAAAAACATAAACAAAACTGCCATCTCCATTCACTCACCTGCACACGCAGAAACTGGAATCATCTTTGACAATCTCTTTTCTTCCCCCAAACATCTAATCAAGCATCAAGCTTTGTTGACTTTATCCCTAAATATCTGTGAACATGTTGAATGTTGACGTCTCCCCTTTCCCACCTACCTTTTTCTAGTCCACATCACCATCTTAAGTGTCTTAACCAGCCTCCCTGCCTTCTTTCTGGCCATTAGACGGAGCTCTCTCATGGCCAAGAATGATCTTGTCCTTCTCTCTAAGACACCTCAAAGTCTCCCATCCCCACACAATAAAGCAATGTGAAAGAGTCTTCATGACTTGTTCTTTGAGTAACTCTTTTCCTTCCAGAGCTTGTTAGGTGGTATTTGCTCTAATGGAAATGTTCTTTCCATCTCTTTGACTGGCTATCACTTACCAGGTCTCAATTAAATGTTACTTCTTCCAAGAAATCCTTTGATGCTCTGATCATCATGTACTTCCCACATAATAACCCTGACCATACTATATTGTAACTGAAGTTTACTTGTGCTTATGAGAATAAAGATCACCACTGACTTACTCATGGTTGTATCATAGGCGCTCAAAAAAATAGTTGTTGAGTAAATAAATGAACAGTATTAAAATTCATATTGAGATGGAATAGATATACTTTCGTTTTTCTTCTTGATAAGTACAACAAAATACCCTGGACATTATATATAAAACAAACAGAAGAAGACTCTGAAAGACAGAGATAAAAGGCAGAACCGCTAGGGAGCCTGGGGATGAGTTCGCTGTGTTTGCTTTCTACTCCATAGATCTCAGACTTGGAACTGAACAAGCTGGCAACCCAGAAATGCCAATAGGCACAGACAAAGAAAAGCCCCAACCAAAGCCTGCTCTCTCTAGCCCAAGGACCAGGGAAAGGGCAGCCTAGCAAGATAGAAAACTTTTGGATAATAACCTCTCTCCTCAGACCAAACACCAGGAAAAAATTGTAGCTCAACTGCCAGCTACATCAGCAAAGGCCTGGTGGGAGCCTAGACTTCCACCCTTGTGAAACTTACAATGCCCTCTCAACACCACCATTGGGGTGGTGTCAGAGAAGGGTAAGAAAAGAGCTGGGACTTTCACCCCTGCTGGGTGGTAATGAGCTCCTCCTTTCCTCCCTCCTATGGTATCCATGATAAGGAAGGGAGTGTGGACTCCCAACCCTCCCAGCAGTAATGAGAATGTCCACTCTTGGGTGTCAATGGAGCTTAAGTGGAGTACCTGGACTTCTACCTATACCTGGTAATAATAAGGCAATGCTTCCCCTTTTCTTGCCAGAGAAGAGACTCTTCTCTACAAATAGATAATCTTCTCTATTTGTAGAGGAGGAATCTACAATCTACACTATAATCTACAATCTACAAATGTGGTACCTGTTATTAGAATTCCCACAATAGACTCAGAGCAGTAATCCCTCATTTGACCCAGATCACACTGGATCTTATCTATCTTTTAAATATTGGCTTCTCTGAATAATAGGAGAAAATTAAATGTCATCATTGCCATAATTTGTAATTAATTTTTACTACTAGTGAAGCTGAGCATTTTTATATGCTTAGTGTTTGTGAACATTTCTTTATGAATTTCCAATTGTTACATTCAGGTTATTAATTCCTTTATGTTTCAACCCCCTCCTGCCGTCAACCCAAGCAAAAAGCTTAACCCAAGCAAAAAGCTTAATTAAGTAAGATCCAAATTCTCATAACATAATATGAAAACGACTGCTTTCAATGAGAACCCACTTGTCATACAAATAACAAGGAAGATTTCAAACAGAATGAAAAAAGGCGGCCAATAGATGGCAACAGTGATATGATAGAGATGTCAGAATTATCTGATGAATATTTTAAAGCCATCACAATAAGGCTTCAATGAGCAACTATGAACACAATTGAAACACATGAAATTTAGAAAACATCATGAAAAAAATAGAAATATAGAAAGCCCTAGCAAAGAAGTAGAAGAAATGAAGAAGAATTAAATGAACGTTTTAGAACTGAAAAATATCATAACCAAAATAAAAAGCTTACTGGTTGGGTTCAACAGCAGAATGGAGAAGACAAAGGAAAGAACCAGTGAACTGGAAGACAGAACAATGGAAACTAAAATGAAGAACAGAGAAAACAGACTAAAAAATAACAGAAAATCAGGGACTTGAGGAACTGTTAACAAAAGATCTAATATTTATGTTGCTGGAGTTCCGGTAGAAGAGAAAAAGGGTGGGGCTGAAAAAGTATTCAAATAGTGAAAGTTTATGGGAGGCCATTGTTTCGGGCTAGTCTCCTGCTGGAGGCCACAGTAGACCAGACCTAACCAGAATGCAGTCACTTGTGCTAAGTGCCACCTCATCAAATTGAACTTTGAAAAGAGCAAGTTTTCCAAAAAACAGGTGATTCCAGTCAATTGGAATGAGCACAGTAAAAAAGTCCCCTCTGTTTTAACCCTTTACAGAAAGGGACTTTGAAAGGACTGTCTGCTTTTTGTTCTCTGTATCTGCTCTCGTCAGCCTTTTCTGACTGTGAAGCCAACTTCCTCTGCTCAGCTCATTAGAATACTCATCCTATTTTACAGAGTGAGGTGTTGCCCGCTTCTAGAATAGCAAATAAAAGTCAACTAGATCTTTACACTAAATTTGTTGTAATTTTGTCTTTTGATCAAATGAATAATGTCTGAAAACTTCACAAATTTTGCAAAAGCCCTAAACCTACAGATTCGAGAAGCTGAGCAAACCCCAAACATAGTAAATCCAAAGAAATCCATGCTAGGCAAGGAAAAAAAAATCTGGAAAGCAAGCAGAGGAGTCAATAGTTTATACCTATTGAGAAAAAACACTTAGATTATAGATCCCCCTCTACAATTGTGGTACCTGTTTTTAGAATTCCCACAACAGACTCTGAGCAGTAATCCCTCACTTGACCCAGATCACACTGGATCTTATCTATCTTTTAAATATTGGCTTCTCTGAATAATAGGATAAAATTAAATGGCATCATTGCTATAATTTGTAATTAACTTTTACTATTAGTGAAGCTGAGCGTTTTTATATGCTTAGTGTTTGTGGACATTTCTTTATGAATTTCCAATTGTTATATTCAGGTTATTAGTTCCTTTCTGTTTCAACCCTCTCTTGCCCTCAATTTATCATTTAAATGTGCCTATGGTATTTCTTGCTGTATAGAATTTAAATTTTGTTTATCCAGAGAATTCTTTTAAATTTTTCCCTGATGGCTTCTGGTTTTGAGGTCATGCATATAACTAGTAGCTAAAGTTTGAGGGAATGTAAATTTGTTTTTGATTTGCTGTCCAGGGGTACAATTTCCTACCTTTTGCATAGCTAAATCCACTGAATAACAAATCACACTTTAGTAATAATCTCCAGCACTAAATATATGATGTACATAAAGAAAGAATATTTGGTCTTCATCCCCAGTTCCCGGCATAGAGCACCCTTGGATAAGAGTGTCTTTTGGAGCCTGGCACAATGGCTCACACCTGTAATACCAGCTACTCCAGAGGCTGAGGCAGAAGGATCGCTTGAGGCCAGAGTTTGAGACTGGCCTGGGAAACACAGTGAGACCCCATCTCCATATATATATATTTAGGCTGGCATAGTGGTGTACACCTATGGTCCTAGCTACTTTGGAAGCTGATGGGGGAAGATCACTTGAGCCCAGGAATTCGAGGCTGTAGTGAGCTATGATTGAGTTACTGCATTCCAGCTCTGGGGACAGTTGTAGCTCTGGGCAACAGAGGGAGACCCCATCCTTTCCCTTCCCCACCCCCAAAAAAGAGTGTCTTTTGTAGGCTAATGAGATGACTCTTGGCTGAGGGGATCTTAGATAGCTTCTGGATTGGGCAGGTCTCCAGAAAAACCAACCATATGTACAGAGGGATGGTATTTTCAGTCCCCCTTCCAACTTTTTTTGTGCCCCTTAAATCGTCATGTCCCAATCTTTGTGCAGGTTCTCTCTAATTTGGGGGAAAACTTAGAATGTCACCATGCATCTGTTTTAAGACTACAATTGTTATGCTCATTTTTGATACTGAGGTTTTGAAGAGAGGAGGATGCTGATGGCATCTGCAGAATGGAAAAATGGTTGTTTCATTTTTTTTTCAGCACAGAAAAGTGCTATTCAATAAGTACATCTAGGTTTAATTCCAAAATTTCCTGCCTCTTTATCAAATGATCTAGGTAGCATAACTTATAAAAGACACAAAATTAATAAAATGGGCATACAGGAGGGCAAATCAAGATAAGAAGAACAAAACAAATATCTGGACCATGCAGATTCAGCAGAGGCACAGGCTCTCTGGTTCCTGATTGCACAACACAGAAGGAAATGTGAAGAATTACACAATTTTTATCATATGAAGTGAGGACACATAACAGTTTCTCAAAGCATGGATGGAGGAATACAAAATGATTCCTAGAACCCAGCCCCGAGATGTTCAGTCTTCATGGTGGACTCTGAGTAAAAGAAGATGTGTCCTATAGTGAACAATGTCCTCCTTAGTGTTTTCATAGTAAATGCAGAGGTAATCCTGATAGAGATTGGATATGTGCCCCACCCAAATCTCATGTTGAAGTGTAATCCCCAATGTCAGAGGTGGGGCCTGGTGGGAGATGATTGCATCATGGGGGCAGATTTCTCAGGAATGGCTTAGCGGTATGTCCTTGGTACTGTCCTCGCAATAGTGAGTGAGTTCCTGTGAGAGCTGGTCATTTGGAAGCGTGTGGCGCCTCCCCTTGCACTCTTTAGCTCCTGCTATCTGCATGTGATGTGCCTGCTCCCCCTTTGCCTTCTGCCATGATTGGAAGCTTCCTGGAACCTCCCCAGAAGCAGATGCCACTATGCTTCCTGCACAGTCTGCAGAACCATGAGCCAATTAAACCTCTTTTCTTATAAATTACCCAGTCTCAGATATTTCTTTATAGCAATGCAAAAACAAACGAATACAAATCCCTAGTAAAATCAAAGGTATAATATGAAAGGTGTAAGTCTGTAATGTGGTTGATAAATGTGGCTTACGAGTGTTATAACTTTCATAGCACTTTGAATATACCTTAAATTATGTGGCCCAAAGATAATTTTGACTGGGATTTTGGTAGAAGTTGGCCGTTCAATGGCTCAAGAGGGGCCTGGACTGATTGCCCCATTCTAATCATTAAGGACAGATTCTAGAAACAGGGCAGGAAGTTGGCTATGCTTACGTTCTCTGATGAAAATTACAGTGTGCTATGGTTTGAATATTTTCACACTTCCAAAATTCAATGCTCAGACTTGCATTGCAGTTCTTCCACACTCCCTACCTTCTCCACCTTCTCTCACACAGTCATTTCTTCTAATAACATTTTTGCATGTTTAATCCCATCCTGAAATCTGCTTCATGAAGGACCTGAACTAATACAAAAACACAACTTTTGTTGTTATTTCAATTGATATTTAACCTTTCTGACAATATAAACACTGTAGGTCCTTGCTTCTCATAGGAAGGACCTGACCAATTTCAATTTATGAGGGTTTTTTTTTTTAAGACAGAGTTTCGATCTTGTTGCCCAGGCTGGAGTGTCAATGGCATGATCTTGGCTCACCACAACCTTCGCCTCCCGGGTTCAAGTGATTCTTCTGCCTCAGCCTCCCAAGTAGCTGGGATTACAGGCGTTCACCACCATGCCTGGCTAATCTCGTATTTTTAGTAGAGACGGGGTTTCTCCATGTTGGTCAGGCTGGTTTCAAACTCCCAAACTCAGTTAATCTGCCCACCTCAGCCTCACAAAGTGCTGGGATTACAGGTGTGAGCCACTACACCCAGATGGGTTGTTTTTTAAGCCAGATTTTTGCCCTAGGTGGATGCTCATCCTTCTATTCCTTATGGCAGAGGGATAAGCAGCTGATTCACCTAAAACAGTATCACACTCTTAAACTGTAAAAGAAAAAGGAAGAAGGATATGACCTAGCCTTGCTTTAACATTGAAGGGATTATTTTATTTTATTATTTATTTTTTGAGACAGGTTCTCTCTGTTGCCCAGGCTGGAGTGCAGTGGCACAATCATAGCTCACTACAGCCTCTACCTCCTGGGCTCAAGCAATTGAGTGGTTTATTTTAAATGTATAGTGTAATCCACATCTAAGTCCTGTTTGCAAAATGAGTAGTTGATGAAGGAAAGCTCAATGAAAGCTGCAGAGTCTTAATCTTGCTTTTGGCAGTACCAGCCCTGGCATCCACCTCAGGGCCTCGCCCACAAAGACAGAAAATTAACATTTGTTGAATGAATGAAGGAGATGCCATGCAAAGATTGTATGGTTCCCTTCAGAGCCTAAATATTTAATATGTGAGACATTGAGGGTCTGAACTAGAATATTTGATAAGCAGACATTTAGAGTTTAGTGTCAGATGTTCCGCAGGGAGATGGATGGAGGGGCACCTGTAGGGTTCTGCAAGCTCAGTAATAGACATTGTTGAAGAAGAAATATAAATTAGAGTCAGGACACACAGAGAATGCGCCTTTTTGGGGCCAGTAAAAAAAAAAGGGAATGAGCCCAGAGGAAGAACTCAATATCAATTGCAAATTAATATCCCAAATGTTTTGGTGTAGTTCTAGGAAAAAACCTTCCTCCTAAATTTCAAAGTCCAGGTAATACTGACTCCATCCTCTAGCACAAAGGAATTCTATGGCAACAGTGCATAGGAGTTGTACATGAAGGCATTTGTCTTAGCTCATGTCAAATGGTAAAGCAGAGCTTCTTTTATTTTAAGTCAGCTATTCAAGCTGCTGAAGCTCTACCCAAAAGCCGTAGCCCTTTCTCTGATATGAGACACAGTCTCTGTGTTTCCACATTGGAATCAATTGTTGTTGTTGTTTTGAAATGGAGTCTTGTTCTTGTCACCCAGGCTAGAGTGCAGTGGTGAGATCTCGGCTCACTACAACCTCCACCTCCCACGTTCAAGCGATTCTTGTGCCTCAGCCTCCTGAGTAGCTGGGATTACAGATACCCGCCACCACACCCAGCTAATTTTTTTGTATTTTTAGTAGAGATAGGGTTTCACCATGTTGGCCAGGCTCGTCTTGAACTCCTGACCTCAGGTGATCTGCCTGCCTCAGCCTCCTAAAGTGCTGGGATTATAAGCGTAAGACACCCCGCCCGGCACAATCGTTTTTTATAACTAGAAATGTGTTGGGCTTTTCTCCAACAAACCAGGAAGGTCAGGAGATATGTTCTAGAGACCTCTTTGTGGTTGCTTAATGCAGAGCTCATGTAGACACACCTGCAAATCTAAGAAAATGACCCTCTAAGGACTGGCTAGCCACTTAGAATGTGGGCCAAGATAGGCTCTTAAATTCTAATCCTCACTGCTTCATTACAGCTTCCTCATATTGTTAGCCTACAAACTAAGTTAAGGACACAATTAAGTTCCTTCACTGGCTTCACTGCCCTATTAATTCCTGCTAGCACCTATATTCCCCTATATTTTCTTTTAAAAATATATGAGTGGAAACTGCAACTTTGTGAATTCAGATATTTTTGGATTTTTACCTTCCTGAGGAAGTGGGAGTTTAGCTTTCTGTTTTGTTTTGAGATGGAGTCTCATTCTGTCACCTGTGCTGTTGCCCAGTGGCATGATCACCACTCACCACAACCTCTGTCTCCTGGTTTTAAGTGATTCTCCCGCCTCAGCCTCCCAAGTAGCTGGGATTACAGATGCCTGCCACTACACCTGGCTAATTATTATATTTTTAGTAGAGAAGAGGTTTCACCATGTTGGCCAGGCTGGTGTTGAACTCCTGACCTCAGATGATCCACCTGCCTCGGCCTCCCAAAGTGCTGGGATTACAGGCATGAGCCACTGCGCCCAGTCAGTTTGGTTTATTTTAAAATAATTTTTCAGTGGTCCCATGGGGCTTGGAGCGCCTCTTACTAGAAGCTCATTTCAACATACCTCCGGTCTGTGGGGTAGAGTTCCACGGTGACCACATCAAGAGAGTTCCAGGCCGAGATGGTCAATCCATTGTACAGACACAGCATGCCTATCATCATGGATTCACTGGTGCCGAACCAAAGGAAGAAACAGCTGATCCCCGAAAGCACCATAGAGCCACCTGCCAACAATGCAGACAAAGGCTGGAATGTTTCCCGTCATCTTCGTAAAGCAAGAACCCTTGGGTCCTTGGGATTACTCAAGAAAGCTGAATTCTAAATGAAAGCTTAGAATGGGCTCCATAAAGCTGAAGAACTGGTGCATTCACCCGAATGAAAGGCTCTAACTGCCTCTGAACACAGAAAGTACGAAATGTATATCGTCTATTACTCAGCTACGTAAATGGGAAAATATACATTAGTTACACATAATTAGTTTTTCAGCTGTTAACTCATGAAAACCACTCAAATGAAATGTAATTAGACGTAATTTTCACTATAATTTAGTCTTAATGTAAGATCTAAGGGATTTCTCTTCATTGGATGCAAATTCCTAATGGCTGGGAGTACAGTGGGAAACAGGGTCCCTCTGGATTTTATTTGACATGAAACTGGGTACATACCTAGCATTGTTAAGCGCCCAATTCTGTCCATCAGGAGAGCTGACACAATGTTCCCTGGCAATACTGCCAATGTCCCCAGAAAGTTGACAAAGTAAATCCAGTAGGCACTGTAGTCATCATCAAAGGTAATCTGACATCCCGTCTTGTTGTGAAAAAACGAGCAGTTTTTAAATTCACTGTCAATGAATTTATATGGCTCAAAATCTGCAGAAATGACAACAAAGACCATTATCAAACTCTTACCAGGCATGCACCAATATAAGAAAGCCGACTGAGAATTCAGAGAGGAATCACAGTATTGTAAATTCCTTGAGGGCTTTTAGGCCTGTGCTGTCTTGACTTTTTGTGTCTTCTGGCCAAAGCATAAGATCTAGTCTGGGTCTTTACATTATAAAGTAGCTGAATGATGAGATACCTTTATTGAATAAAGGACTAAATTAAATTAAGAGGTCCAGTTATCTTCTATTTCCTATGGTTGGCCATTGCTAATTATATTACTTGCTTACTCCTTTACAATATTACTTTGTTGTAATTATCACGTTACATAAAGACTATCATTATACTACTAATAGTGTCCATACTACAATTATAAAAACAATTTGTTTCAAAATGTGCATGGGCTGGGTGTGGTGGCTCACACCTGTAATCCCGGTGCTTTGTGAGGCTAAGGTGGGAGGGTTGCTTGAGGCAGGAGTTCAAGACTAGCTTGGACAACAAAATGAGACACCATCTACACACACACACACACACACACACAAATAATTTTTTATTTGAGGCTGCAGTAAGCTGTGATTGTGCCACTGTGCCCCAGCCTGAATGACAGAGCAAGACCCGGTCTCTAAGGGAAAAAAAAGTGTAAGAGTCAGTCTTATCATTGCCATTTTATGAGACTCTAGGGCACAGAGAAGGAAAGTCTTTCCTGAGGCTGAATGTATAATTTAAAGTCTATTGCATGAATCTACTGAGAAATAAGAGTCAGCCTCATCTGAAGGTCACCAGCATTCATTGCTCATCTTTTCTTGAATTTGAAACCATCCAAAAAGAGTTGCAGATGGTTGTGGTTTCTGCTAAAAGGTTGTGAGAATCAAAACTATCTTCCTTGCTGATCAAGATATGACAAAATGTTGGTCTTCTGAGGTTTAATGAGTTAGAAGACAGGTAGAGAGCACTGCTTAAAAAACAAGAAACAGAAAGACACCTGACCCCTTTCTCCTTTGGAGCTAGGCAGAACTGGCTCCTGTCTGAGCACCAGGAAGACAGGTTTGGCAACAGGGCAAATGCTGATGCTCCTGCCGACGCCAGGCTTTTATGCTGGATTCATTTTACAGGACACACAGACCAATGTTTGGGAGTGGGAAGCAGAAAGCACAGGCTTTGAAATCAGATAAATCTGGGTTCAAACATCTGCTATTCCTAGTTCTATAATTGTGGACAAATTACTTAATTTTCCTAAGCCTCAGCTACTGTGAAAACTAAATGAGATAATGAATGTCTAATAACCTGTAATAGGAAACAGTATATGGGTATTCAATCAATGCTTATTTCTCTTCCTTTATTTTCTCCCCTGGGGAGTTAAAAAAAACCCATTACATGGATTGGGATAATATATATATATATATATAAGCACAGCCACATGTTGTCTATCTCTGTTGGCTATAGAGTTGAGGCACTTAAACAAACACCAGATTTTGAACTCAGGATTATCAAAACAAATAAACTACAGGTTAGCTATTTGCTTTAAAAATGTATTCATCAAGGCTGGGCACTGTGGCTCACACCTGTAATCCCAGCACTTTGGGAGGCCAAGGCAGGTAGATCACCTGAGATCAGGAGTTTGAGATCAGCCTGACCAACATAGAGAAATCCTTCTCTACTAAAAATAAAAAAAAATTAGCTGGGCATAGTGGCACATGCCTGTAATCCCAGCTATCTGGGAGGCTGAGGCAGGACAATCCCTTGAACCCAGAAAGCAGAGGCTGTGGTGACCTGAGATCATGCCACTGCTCTCCAGCCTGGGCAACAAGAGCAAAACTCCATCTCACAAAAAAAAAAAAATGAATTTATCAAAGGATTTGTTATTGTTGTCAACTTTTTAACTTTGGCAAGCTCCATTTGCATTAAATCTGACAAAGACAAACAATACAAGCCAACCTTTGATCCGACCTGATTTAAGGAGCTTGTTCCATTTATTCTTTAATATCCACTTCGTGTATAAGCCTCTGCCCACACTATCACACGGTCAGCACAGCGGGCCCTTTGAAGAGGCCTCAGGTAGAGGCAGTGTTAAGCAGCACACCTACCTGTGTTGTCAAAAACAGTATCAATAAATGTGCAGTTCTTGAAGTAGGTGTTGAGTGAAGTCACATCCTCAAAGGTGCAGGACTTAAAAATGGAGTCTTTGAAAGTTACAGATTTGAACTTGACCCCTACAAATCTGCCCAACACACAGAAAAATTCATATCAATCAATGACTGTGTCCATCAAAGTTCAAAGCCAAGTCAAACAGTTTTAGAGATGGAATGCCCCACTGTGGATTGTCTTAATTATAAAGAACACAGACTTCTAGATTTTCTTAGCCCTTGCTTTTTCCCTTTTTCCTCATCCAGGCTGTCCTTTGGCTATTTTGTTGCTTACCAATATTATTTTTCACCAGGAAAAGGGATGACACTCCTAATTTCCCTTAGGTTTTTGCAATGTTGGTAAAAACTTTTGTGGAATATGCAACTGAAGATAGTTTGGGGATTACCTGAGGCTATTCTTTATTTTTTAATCCTATTGTCTTGTCTCTTCACATATATCTTTATTTAAATATTCTCTATTTGGGGTTAATGCCTCTAATTTAAGGATGTCCTCCCACCTGATCTTTTAATAAAATTATTTTTCCCTAGCTGAAAATCCAACTCTTCTTCATTCTAGTGTAGGTACTTCCAATTATCCTGAAGAGAGGGCATGAGAATTCTATTTCATTTATGTGAAGCATGACTGACTTGGGGTTGAAGAAACTCACAGGTGATACTCACTTTCAGGATAATTTTTCTTCTTACAGCCAACAGATAGTCCTCAAACCAAATAGAATTATGAGAGCTCTGCTTATTTTTAGAAACATGATACCTGTTCAGGTACATTTTTGGGTGTTATAAAGGGAATTCTACATGGTAGAGATGATAATAGTCATAATGATCATAACATCTTAGAAGAATCCATGATTCAGGCCTTATCAGCACTGATGAGGACTCCCAGCAAACATAGATATATATTCATCAATGCATCTTGGTATTTCATTAAGAGACTATGAATATACACTTAGCCATCACTGAGAGGAAAATCCTTGTTCTCCTGGGGAAGGAGTTATTATGTCAATACGACTCTTATTAGGGGCAGAAAGGGATTTATCCTTCTAGGTAAGTGGACAGATTTAAAAGTAATTTACTAACTATTGAGTACTTCCAAATTTATTTTCTCCCTAATACCCAATTACATGTGTTGGTTCAAAATGCACTGTGGCCTCACAGACCAATCAGCTTAAAAAAAAATCATTCTCATGGTATATTACCTGGAAATAATAATAATAATCTTGTTCCAATCTCCACCCCAGGGACCCAGAGTAAATACATCTAAATGCACCAAAAGAGGCTAAATAATGGCATATCTTTAAAAAGTTATCAGTTTTTCTGTCATGGAATTGAATTTGGAGAAGGGAATCCATTTTATTTTTTGAATCGATAATATATACACAGAGTACACGTGGTACACAATTTGAAAGGCTGAAAATGGAAAAAGTGAGTCTTTTCCCGTCAATCCCCAGGCCACAAGTTCCTCTGCCCAGAATAACCACTGCTGTCAGTTTCCTGTGTGCTCTTCTATGAGCATTCTGTGCATAAAGTAGACCTGCTTTATCTCCTTCTGGTCTACCTTAGAGGTTATTCCATGTCTGTGCATAAACAGTTGCCATTTTTCTGATGGGGAATAGGAAAAGTACTTTCAAAAAATGAATCTGTTAATGGTATTTCAAATTTTTCTGAAGAACAAAAAAAATTGTTTCTATCATCTTTTAAAATAAATGTGTAACATATATGGTTCACAAAAATTTTAATACTATTAAATTAGTAATCACTATATTGCTAATGTAAAAAAGTTCTAAGCAGTGACTGAATATCCACTTTATAACTCTAACAAATATTACTAAAAATATGAGTGTCAGAGACACAAACATATTAGAAATTTCTAATGGAGTAACAATACTTTTCAAACTCAATTTTCACCCTGGCATCATAGAGCACTTGACACTAAGCTTTCTGTGAAATATAAGTGTAGATTCAAGTCAGTGTTTTATGTGGGAGACCGAAAGTGATCCTACTTGGCTTGGATTATGATTAGTTCATTCATTGAATTGCTAATTCGAACAATTACCTCCTAGTTAGTATCCTTCTTTTCCATTACACAGATCATAAGAATCTCACTTAATTCTTTTTCATCTTTCTAAACTGGTTTTTGCCCTACGCAACTTTGATTATTTTAAAGTTTTACTTTTATCACTTTCAAAATTGGGCCAATTTCCTAAGAATGATGTACACCATCATGAACTTATATAGGCAATTATTTGTTCAGGCAACAAAAAGGCTTGCATGTAAATAAGTACTTGGTTTACTCTTTTCTCTTTCTAAAAGAATGACCCAGAACCACCTCCCTGAGTCAGTTCTCTCTTGTCATCAAGAAGTATTTCAGATCCCATAAAGGAGACCCTTTCATGTTTCAAAGTCCTTTACTTTGAGAAATGATTTCTGTTCTCTAATGAAAGTCTTCCTGATACAATTTAACCCCAGTTCTGGATTCAACATAGTGGGGAAGGGTGAATTCTGAAAAGTGGTTCTGTTTCTCAGGAATAGAAGACTCATATAATCACATTTCAGATTTCTTCTGTGAATTGAATAATCCTGTAGCCTTATTTTCCCATACTCTTTACTCTTCTCTTCCTTAAATTATTTTTGTTGCTCTCCAACATTGCTCTAAATTTTCTTTCCACACCACTACTTAATAAATATGAAGCAACTCAGTTGCAAAAACAGTTTTAAGTGAAGTAGCAAATATACTTGGTACCTTTTATCTAAAGACCATTTGAAAGTATTGAAATTCACCATAAAAATGACTAAATGTACAAACTAAAACGAACAAACAAAAAACTATGCATGTTTCCATGCAGGGAAAGCTAAGAAGAAATGTTTTAGTGAATAGGTAGGAAATTAAATTATTTCAAGTTTCTAGACCTTCCATTGTCGTATTCCATTCCAGTATGAATCTGATTTTCCATTGTAAAGTTAATACTGAAATTTGCATATTTATCTCTCTGCACATTTCTGGTTAGCAATGCATATTCATCAGATTGCAGATGTTTAATGACATCAGGGAACCAAACAGATAATCCATAGTACCTGCAAAGACAAAAAACTGTGAGTTTGTAAAGGCGCGAGCATGCCAGAGGCAATGAGCACCTCGCTGATGTTTTCAGAGTGGTAATAGTTGGCTGGGTCCTTATAATATTATGAGTTAATCACCATACAGCAATTCATGTGTCCCTCTCCCTTACCATTAATCTGCAACAATCAAGCTTGAGAGATGGCCTAGTGTTAGCTGGAGAATCCAGCTGAAGAACCCAGGTATGTAATTCTTAAACTTTTCCTTTGGAAAGAGACATGCAGAAAGCATCGCATCCTATGCCCATACATGGTGCCTGGTCTGAACGTGTCCTCCCAAAACTCATGTGTTGGAACTTAAACCCCAATATAATAGTATTAGAGGTGGGAGTTTTAGGAGGTGATTAAGTTATGAGGGCAGAGACCTCAATAAATGAGATTAATGTCCTTATAAAAAGAGGTGTGAGGGTGCTGCCTCCCTCACTTTTTCCCTTCCATCCCTTCTACCACTTGAGGACACAGTATTTGTCCCCTCTGGAGGACTCGGTGACAAGCTGCCATCTTGGAAGCAGAGACTGTGCCATTACTGCACAATGAATCTGCCAGCAGCTTGATCTTGAACTTCCAGCCTTCAGGACTGTGAAAAATAAAATTTCTATTGTTTACAAATTACCCAGTGTGGTATTTTACTATAGTGGCAGAAATGGAGTAAGACACCTGGCATCCTGGCCCCAATATCTTTCTCATCATTCTAGGCTGCTCTGAGAAACTCTCTCTCCTAGTCTGGTGGTGCAAACTCCTGGATCCAAGCATAGTGAGAGCCCTTAAAGGATGACTTTTTTTGCTAATGGGAATCTTTCTTGGTTCCTACACTACTGTGATACTGCTAACCTGGGGTGGAGTGCCAGTTCCCAAGGTAGTTCAAGGCTATGAAAAGGACATTCATGTTATTCTCAGAAATTCCAAGTTATTTCCCCTTTCTGCCTCTTGACTGCTAATGTGTTATTCTAACAGCTGTGTCATGCTGCTGTGATGTTCAATACAGAAGCTACTAACCACATGTGCCTACAATGTGCAGTTGAGATGTGGCTAGTTCAAACCGAGATATACTATAAATATAAAATACCACAGGATTTTGAAGACTTCGAGAAACAAGAATGTAAAATTAGTTGCTAATAATTTTTATGCTGCTCATATGTTGAAATGATACTATATTTTAGAGAGAATGAATTAAACAAAATGCATTAAAATTAATTTCATCTGTTTCCTTTTACTTTGTGTGTATGTGTATGGCTACCAGAAAATCTGAAATGACACCTGTGGTTCACATGATATCTCTATTGGACAGTCTGCTGCTCTAAAGTAGTACCTCCCAAGCTAAGCTTTCTGGACAAGCAGGATCATCATCCCCCACAAACCCAGGTTCTAGTGAGACCTGATGAATTAAAAAGTCTGGCTGTGGAGTTCTCCAGGGATTCTTCTGATGCACTTTCAAGTTTGAGAAGCACTGCTCTGGTCTATCCCCAGTGATACTTAGCTACACAGGAAAACATGTGGGTATGGGCATAGCCTTTGCAGGAGGATAGGCTGGGTTTGAATCCTGGTCTTGTCACTTAGTAGCTGCATAAACTTGGGCCACTTAATTAAGCCTCGGCTGCCCATCTCTACTATCAGAATGATGGGAGTATCTACCTTCCTGGGTGGTTGCTCAGTTTAAATGGGATGTTAAGTACTTAGCACATAGAAAGTGCTCAGAAGACAGTATGAGTTTTTTTTATTTTTGAGTTGGAGGTTCGCTACAGGCATGTGTCACCACGCCCGGCTAATTTTTCTATCAGTAGAGATGGCTAATTGCTCCATGTTGGTCAGGCTGGTCTTGAACTCCTGACCTCAGGTGATCCACTCATCTTGGCCTCCCAAAGTGCTGGGATTATAGGCGTGAGCCGTTGCACCCAGCCAAGTTGTTCTTATCATCATTGTAATTAGGATTCCAGAAACATCTGTGCCTCAGGATTCCCACCCCTTTTCTTCATAGATCATGAATTAATGACTGTGGGGGTATGAGGGTGGTTACTGAGGAAGAAATGACTTAGGGGTACAACATCTATGGCACTGTTCTCTAGTCACACAATGGGGCGCAGACCTTAAAATGGCAATAATGAAAGGGGCACATTACCCTGAAATGTCCATCATCAGTGATGTGGAGGACTTTGGCTAAGTTTTCATTTATTTAGCTAACATTTACTGAACATGTACTAAATACAAGGCACTACTGAGGTTCCAGGGATATAGCCCTAAAACAAATCATCAAGTTTAAAAACTGATCAATAATGAATTAGTAAACAAAATAAATCAGATGATGATTATTCCTCTTTACACCGTGACTGCAGGACTTCCTTCTTGCTTATCTTTGTCTTCTGTGTCACTAACACTGTGCTTAGGTACAGAGTGAGCACTTAATATAGGTTAATTTTCAATCTTCCCTTCCCTTAGAGATTCATAGATTTTCTAGAACTTGGGTGGGAATGACTTTACATATTTTAAGTCAATCTTCTCTCTTTAGAAATGAGGAACTGAGATGAAGTAACGTCCCCAAGTCACAAGCTAACCAAGTCACCCAGCAGAATGGGCTGCTAGGTCTCCTGACCCCAGCTTCCTTCTTTCTCCGTATTCCACCTCCTCTGGCATTGAGAAAGAGCGGTCATCTTTGCCTGGTTTGAGTTAGGTATGTTAAGAGATGAAACTTGCAACATAAATGTTAGGCTCTATAAAGTGCTGAGATCCTACTGACCTGAAAGTGTAGGGTATTATCTAATGTATCTTTTCTAAACAGCGAATTAGGCAACAATACAGTTGTATACCCACAATTCTAAAGTGACTATGTCAGTGATTAGCAAATAAAATCTTCATATCTTCTCCATAATTCCTCTTTTCCTAGAACATATCTTGGCAGTTTTATTCATTTGGCAACAACTATTTATTTAGCTGCTATTATGTGCCAGGAATATACATCAGTGAACAAGACATAAGAAAACTATTTATTTTTTTGGAGATGGAGTTTTGATATGTTGTCCAGGCTCGAGGGCAGTGGCTATTCACAGGTGTGATTATAGAACACGGCAGTCTCCAGCTCCTGGAGTCAAGTAATCCTCCACCTCAGCTTCCAGAGTAGCGTGGAATATAGGTGGATGGCACCACACTCAGCTTTGAACAAGGCAGTTAAAAACCCCTGTCCTCATGGAGCTTCCAGAGAGGAAAGCCAGAGCTTTATTCTTTATTCAGAATAAAGGAGTGTTTTACATATTAGAATGCAGAAAGTGCTGTGGGGTAAAGTAGAGCTGAGAAGGGGCTGTGGGGTGTGGAGGGGCTGCAGTTTTTCAAAAGAGAGAATGACATCCCTGAGAAGGTGATATCTGAGGGAAGACTTGAAGAGGGTAAAGAAATGAATGAACCGGGCAGACGTCTGGAGAGGAAAGCAACTCAGGCAGAGGACTACTGCAAAGGCCTGAGATTGGAACTAACTGTTCTAGAATGTTCAGGGAAGAGCAGAGAGGCTGGTATGGCTGGGGCTGGGTAAAGGAGAAGAGGACAGAGGAGAAGTCATGGGCAAATTATCCAGGCTCTTTCTGGATTTTGCAAATACAATTGGTTTTGCTACCTTGGCTTTATAACAAAACAAATAAAATAATTGGTTTATAAAAACTGTAACTCTCAGCAAATCTAAGCTGAAAAAACTTTCTTTCTTAGCAGGTTGATAGCATCAAGCAGTATAAGAAAGGAAAGCAGCATGGCTGGGAGTTACAATGTAGACATTGAATGATTTTGCTCACCAAGAATTTAAATATCACTTACCCAAAGGACAGCGTGAACCAAACAATTGTAAGCTTTATTGTATTATCCCTGACTGGGTAGTTGAAACATCTCATAAATGTCAACCAAATCTGTGAAATATTAAAGAGTTAGTTTTCTCATGCAGTTACTTAGTCAACCCCACTCCCCGACCCCTTCCACCAAATTATAAAAAAAGCTGAGTTGTCATTGGGTTGAATTCATTTCACCTTAAAATGTAAAAGCTAAAGGCAATCGGAATTTTCATTTTTCAGCTTCCTGGAGGCCAATGGGCAAAGTAACTCAAGACTTGAAGTCACTCAGCCACTGCCGAGACTCCTGGCCTAACACCTTCCCTTCCCACAGATGGAATGTATCGGCTAAATGCTGGTCGAGAGGGATCCAATTACCTGGCCCTAGTCCAGGAGTCAGGTGTCCTGGCAACAGGAAAGAACCTCACTCATAGAACAGATTCAGTAAACCCCTCTTCTGATCAACCTCAAATGCAATATTTGACAGGCAGGTCATCATGGGACTTGTTACTTACTCCGTACAGCTCGGTGCGGACACGAACAAAACACCTCCTATACCATGTTCCTGTGTCACTTTCAATTTCAATCAGCTCATCTATTTGTTTTGGAGTTTTTATTTTGTTTACCTGTAGAGAGAAACAGAGCAAAGTGCTGAGTGGCCTCCTCTGAAGTTGCTGAGTGTAGGCTCACAATTTGTTTTTATAGGAGCAAAAACTGACTCCAGTAGGAAGTAGGCAGTATTTGCTAATCACTTCATACGTACATGAGACCATTGGCATAAGTTCCAGATCCAAACAGTACCTAGAAGAACTGAAGAAGGAATGAGTGAGTGGGAAAACCACAGAGAAATGGGGAAAGGGCAAGTAGTAATAGAATATGAAACCAAAACGCCCTTTCTGAATCATTACTACGAAGACACACATTAGCAGACAAAACATCAAGGTAAGTTAGATTTTGGATTAAGAATTATTTAGCTTGGACTAAAATGAGTGTATACATTTCTCTCTGAAACCTCCTTATTTGATGAATTTGATCCTTACGTGTAGTTCTGAAAGTGTTCCCATCAAACTTTTATTCTCAGAGCACCACTTCCAGTCCTTTTCTTCCTTCTCCCACAGCCTAACTCACAGTGGCTAGTCAGCAGATACCACAGGCAGTCATAATTCAAGAGTAAGTGAAGGAGTTTTGATTGCAAGCATCAGCGTGAATTTCTCAGCCATGTAAGGGAAATAAATGATAGAGGTTCAGCACGAAAAGTGGTATCTAAGACTTAAGTTAGCCTCTTTTTCACTAAGGAAGAGAACCACAAGAGAGGAGAAGCACAGAGAATGAATCCTGAAAATAGAAAAAAAGGAAGAATGGGTCCTTTATGGACCTGGCCTGCCTTCTCCTGCTAATCAAGATTTACCTGTTTTTGACAAATCTGAGAGGACACAGAAATGTATACACATTACCCTTGCCAGAGATTTGAACAGGTTTTTCTGGACATCCTGCCAACATCTAAAGTGGCAACTCTATTGGCAGAATACAGGTAGGTACCTAGGCAGTTTTGGACAGAGGTGACTTGGAGACCCTCAGCATCAAATTATAGCAAGTAGGCAGTAGCTTCTTTCTGGCCAGGTAAACAAAAATGTCTGTACTTAGCAAGAACAATCTCTGAGTTAAATACGGAATTCCAAATCAAATGCAGTCAGCTCAAGATAATCCATGTAGGAATTATTTATTTATTTATTTTACATCATGGATAGTCTTAATCCAACATACTACTTTTGGGAGGGTTCCTCTTTTTCACTCATTGATGTTTGCTTGTTCATTCATTCACTGACACCCATGTAGGATGCAAACATAGACCATCATGTGGCTCCAAATAATTACCATACAAAACAAAAAAGTATTCTAATGGGGATCGATATAAGACGGGAGGGAAATACTGTTCAGAACAACCTTTTTAACCTGGAAGTGAGAGAGAAGGCTTCAGGAACTTCAGGCTTATAGAGAAATATGCTGTCTGCCATGCACATAACCTGCTTGGAGGACATTCCAAGTGGGAGAAATACCATGTGCAAACAAACGTCCAGAGGTAAGAGGGAAAATAGTGTGCCGGGCAACTACAGAGTTTGCGATTCCTGAAGGATAGTAGAAGGTCAGAGGGCAGTGAATACGGAGGACTGCACTCAATCAGCAGTGATGGAGTGATATTTAGGAGGGAGAATAATACAACATAGTGGTTTCTTATACCGAAGACGAAAGAAAGAAATAGGATAGTTTTCGGTTTAGGTGGTGTTGGTGGTACCTGCTGATGAAATTTAGGGCAATGATGAGGCTTGAGGACTTGTTACGTGATAAATTCAGATTTAAAGATGCCATTTTCCCCTACCCCTCGCTGCCCAAAGATGCCATTTTTGAAGGGCCTATGCAATCTAGAAGGATGTCCACAAGCCCTTCAACCTGTAGGCCTGGAGCTCAGGAGATTTGTGCATTAGGAGACATGCAGGAAATAGCTGAGATCAGTTAAGTGTATACAGTTAAAATGGAAGTTAGCTGAAAACGAAGTATTGGAAAACAATATTTAAGGTAAGGGCACACTAAGAAGAGCTTCAGAGGAGACCTTAGGAGGGCCAGGCATGGTGACTCCCACCTGTAATTTCAGTCCTTTGGGAGGCTGAGGCTAAAGGATCACTTAAGTCTAGGAGTTTGAGACCAGCCTGGACAACACAGGGGAGACCCCTGTTGTTAATTATCTACAAATAATTAGCCAGGTTTGGTGGCACATGCCTGTATTCTCAGCCACTAGGGAGGCTGACGAAGGAGGATCACCTGAGCCAGGGAGGCTGAAGCTACAGTGAGCTGTGACTGCACCATTGCATCCAGCCTGGACAAAGAAACAAGACCCCATCTCAAAAAAAAAAAAAAAAAAAAAAAGAGAGACCTTAGGAAAATGCATGCAACTTAGCTGTACTGTCGATTTAAAAAATAAAAAGATAAATTTGTCATGGCAGAATCATGTGACAACTTTGAAAGTCACATATAAATGACTTGGAAATTATCAGTCACTTGTGGAGTGTACCCGTCTTATTCTCTTCTAACCTTCATATAACAAAATGAACACAGATCACCATTAGTGGACTTGGTAACTCAACCCTTTTGGAAGAAAAGGCAGGTCAGTAGGGCAATGAGGTCCTACAGAGACACCTTCTCAGAAGGTCTTTGGTAAATAAAGGGTTTATCTTCATCTGGCTGAGAAGAAGAATTAAGTGATGCTGTATATCCAGATAATGTCTCAAGATTCTTCCAGCCTTATGATCCTTTAAATTAAATTTGTTTCCTTCTATTGTACATCTACTCTAAAGAAGAGAGCAAAGGCTTCCAGGCCTTAATTGAGGATATCTATTATTTATCTTCATTTCTCCATTACACTGCAGAGAAAATTCTGCTAATTAAGAATCTGTGATAATTTGGGCAGAGGCCAAATTGCAGTCTATCTTTACATTATGAAAAATTCATTTCCTAAATAAAATGTAATTAATAAATAAGATAGCAGGGGACTATTTAATCAGAAGTGATTTCATGTGTTTTAAGAACTGTAACTGATACTATGTATAGGCCACTGAAGATCTTATTTAGGTTCCCACTTACATCTTACTGTATGTCCTTCCAACCGAGTGTAGACAAAACATTTTTAGTCTAATTATATGTAGGAAGTAGAAAAGTTCCTTTTTAAAGTTTCCTTTCTTGTTAAAGAATAAGTATGCTAATAACTTTGTTAAGCCCTATCCTAGGTAGCTGTTAGACATGCTATGCTTACAGGCACGTAGTACATTCTATGTCCTTGTACTTTAACCAAGATATCTGTGCTGGACATGCTCACAGGCATGCCCCAGCTCTCCGTTGCTTTTACTTGTTTAGAAAAGTTTTAAGTTGTTAGCCAGTGGGGTTTTAGTTTAGATTATGAGGTCTGGCTCCAGCCAACGGAGATCAGACACAGCAGTAAGGACAACCCCAAATGTGTAAGGAATACATTTGTCTGTTTTCCTTTATTCATTGTACTCTTGTGGCAAGATGGCTAGTGAGAGTACCCTTCCTCAGACCAGGAAGTAAAAAATTACATTGCTACGCCTGTAATCCCAGCACTTTGGGAGGCCGAGGCGGGTGGATCACGAGGTCAAGAGATCGAGACCATCCTGGCCAACACGGTGAAACCCCGTCTCTACTAAAGTACAAAAAATTAGCCGGACGTGGTGGTGCGTGCCTGTAGTCCCAGCTACTAGGGAGGCTGAGGCAGGAGAATTGCTTGAAACCGGAAAAAACGGAAGTTGCAGTGAGCCGGGATTGCGCCACTGCACTCCAGCCTGGCGATAGAGCGAGACTCCGTCTCAAAAAAAAAAAAAAAAAAAAAAAAATTACATTGCTGAAAGATCCTTTGTCTCAGTGCTAATTTTTCTTTGTGGCACCGAGCATCTATTTCCAACATTATCTGATTGCATATATTGAAAGATTTTAAACCATTTTTCCTTCCAAAACATTACATGCAACCAATTTAAATTAATTTAGACTGGCTTTCCCCTTGGAGAATCAGCTTTGTAACTAGAGATAGAGGAATGTTCCATGCAGAGGGAACAGCAGCAGCCTGGCAGTGCTGCATAGTAAGTCAAACGGCGAGTATGAGGAGCTGAGGGATGAGTGTAGCTGCAGAGAGGGGAACCAGAAAGCAGGGAAGAGACTGGGAGGGCCTTAGTGTTCAGAGGGAGAGTTTTTGTCTTTATCTTGAGAGCAATGGGAAGCTTCTAGAATGTGAAACTGAGGCATGTTATGTATGTGTGTGCCCATGTGCATGCATGTATAATAAAATGATATATATAGTTTTGGAACTATATCTCTGATTCTTTTATATCTTTATGTCCATGTCAAGCCATATCAAGCCGAAGCCACATTCTTGGATTACCTTTCTCTGGCTTCCTACATAGCTACTTTCCTTTACCAAATTCTGATTAATTATTAACCTAAGAAATGGCCATGTGTGAAATGTCTGCCTGTATGTAAAAGTGTTATTGAAAATAACGTCCATTATATTGTTCAATATCCCTTATAATAAGGCCTATGAATAAACTTTTTACAAATTAGAACAAGATAAAATTGGCCTTTCCTGAAAAGCAAATACAATGCCATTTACTTTATGTAAAAAATGATGTACTTCATTCAATTTATCCTTTGCTTTGGTTGTCATATGGTTTGACTGTGTCCCCACCCAGATCTCAGCTTGAATTGCAGTTCCCATAATTCCCACGTGTTGTGGGAGGGATCCAGTGGGAGGTAATTGAATCATGGGGACAGTTATCCCCATGCTGCTGTTCTCATGATAGTGTGTGAGTTCTGACAAGATCTGATGGTTTTACAAGGGGTTTTTCTCCCTTTTGCTCGGCATTTCTCCTTGTTGCCGCCATTTGAAGAAGGATGTGTTTGCTTCCCCTTCTGCCATGATCAGAAGTTTCCTTAGGCCTCCCCAGCCATGCTGAACTGTGAGTCAATTAAACCTTTTTCCTTTATAAATTACCCAGTCTCAGGTGTGTCTTTTAGCAGTGTGAAAAATGGACTATACATCAGGAAACCCAGAGGTTAGTTTTATGTTCAGTTATACTGCTTTGATCCTTAGTATAATTGTTTTCTCACTTACTAGATACTGGGTTTTTTTGCTTTTAATAAATAATTTTACAATTTACTATGTATTACAAGGTTAAAGGCCTCAAGGTGGCCTTAATAGAGGGGTACATCTCTAAGATGTCTCTTGGACATCTTAGAGAAAAGGTTATGGGGCTGCTGTGAGTGTATACCTTTGTGGGGGCTGAATGTCACTTGAAAAGGTGTGACCTGGCCAGGCAAGGTGGCTCACACCTGTAATCCCAGCACTTTGGGAGGCCAAGGAAGGTGGATCACCTGAGGTCAGGAGTTCGAGACCAGCCTAGCCAACATGGTGAAACCCCATCTCTACTAAAAATACAAAAATTAGCTGGATGTGGTGGCATGCACCTGTAATCCCAGCTATTCAGGAGGCTGAGGCAGGAGAATCCCTTAAACCTGGGAGGTGGAGATTGCAGTAAGCAGAGATTGTGCTACTGCACTCCAGACTGGCAACAGAGCAAGTCTCCATCTCAAAAAAAAAAACAAAAAATGGCCAAGTGGAGAAAAGGGCTCCACAGAGGCTGGCTCTCCTCTTGTAGCAGGTCAAGGAGAATCTGCTGGCAGTCCCTACACCAAGCATCTCTTGTCCTCAGGTACTGAGCCTGGGAGTCAGAGAATAAGTCTGTGATGAAAATGCAGTCTTTCCACCTTAACCCCATCTCTTGGGTTGGTGTTATCACCTAACCAACCACAAAGCCCTCGAGTTCCTAGATAGGCATAAGCAGGGTGGGCAACCTATGGGCCAAAAACAGCCCTCTGCCTATCTCTGTAAATAAAGTTTTATTGACACACAGTCATCCCATTTGTTTTAATATTGCTATGGCTGCTTTTGCGCTACAACGGCAGAGTTGAGTAGCTGTGTCAAAGACTATAGGACTTGCATAGTCCAGAATATTTACAATTTTGCCCTTGACAGCAAACATATCCAAATCCCTGGTGTTGAGGATTCTCTGAGGAGCAGACTCACCGTGAAGACCTTCTCAGGCTGACCCCGGGCTCTCATGTTGGTGTCATGAATTAACTTCAGAATCATCCAAGCTTCATCATGTTTTCCAACCTAAGAAAGAGAGTGGACCGTGAAGTGCTAGGAGTGACACACTTACCCTCCCTGATTTTCCAGTAGGCATCTTGCACCGTCAGATCAGATGGAGTATTGTGCAAATGTATCTAGGTACATCCCATTGGAACATACAGACTATTTGGATATCACTGAATACATGAGCAGTTCAAATAATGTGGGTATAACTAGAAATAGTATCTCTGGATGGTAAAATTTCATTATAAAACAGTGAATCATGTTTTCTTCATTGAGCCAAGTTTTTGCTTAAGGAGGAACATGAGTGCTTTTTGGCTATGAGGTAGCTTTTTTACATGCTGGTTGCTGAAAGCATGTCTCCATGAAACCAAACCCTCCTTCATTCCATAGTAGAAAGGGAAAATGTACCTCCCAAAGAGGCAAATGTGCTTTCCTAGAATTAACAAGGAACTTTTTCCAGTAGATGTGGGCTACTTGAGTTACTGCAATAATAAGTGTTACCTCCAATAAGAATCGTGGGCTTTCTGGCATGAAGGTGAGGGCCACCACGGAGGAGACACAGGGGAGTGCACAGACGATGACAAACACACGCCAACTGTGAAACTGGTAGGCTGATCCCATGCTGAAGCTCCAGCCTGGAAAAGGAGGACAGGGAGCGTGAGGGAGAGCTCCTCCCAGACAGCCTCCTGGGAAAGTCACCCGGGGTGCCCACGCCATGGACTTACTAGTCAAGTCTTACTATCCACAGAGTAGTGAGCTGATCTGGGCATCAGCCATAGTGACCAGCTCAACTTTAAGACTCCCAATGACAGAGTTGAGAAGAAAGGTGCTTAGAAGCAAAGGGGTCAAGGTGTAAGTATGGGGGTGCAGGTACGCACTACCAAACCCCAAAGGCCAACATTAATCTGGGATGCTTTTTCCAAAAGACTACTGTGCTAGTTATCTTGTGTTTGCTCTTCCAGATCACTCTTCACTCTTTCCCACTCTGCTGTGCACTGGGGAACGGCCCTCTATGGAGCGCGTCAACCGGTTCCCTTCCCCACTGGCTTGTCGCTAAGTCTGAATAAAGAAAGCAAGGCAAGAGAACAGAGAGTGGAGGAGGTGGGGTATTTATTTCCCTTGCTTCCCTTCTCCCATCCCCCTGAATGGCTGCAGGTCTGGCAGTGGGTGGTCTCATTTCCTGGGCCTTCTCCCACGGCAGCCACAGCTCTTGTCAGGGTCTGGCCACCCCTCCCTCCTGTTGCTCTTTGAGGCATAGGTGGCTCCAGAGTGCTTTATTATTTCTTATTGCTTTCTCTTAACTCTTCCCACATCTTTGTGGAGAGTCCCTTCATTAAACTCCTTTCCACGGCCGCTTTGAGGGTATCATTGACTTCCTGCCAGTACCCTGACCAGTACAATTATTAGGAATTGATGGTTGTTGCATGTCTCCTCATACACCTCATGAAAACTTACATTTCCAAATAGAACAGTTTTACTTCTATATATCATAAAATTAAGCATATTATATTATAAAATTTTACATTTCTAAATAGAACATTTTAACTTCTATATATTATAAAATTAAGCATAATAGGATGCTTATATGATAAAATTAAGCATAAATTCTTTTAAGAACTAAAAGAAAGGTAATATTTGAATGAATATAAAATGGTTGAAAGCAAACCATGTTATATTCATTCAAATGAATATAAAATTCATTCAAATGGTTGGTTCTAAATGAGAAATAATGAAGCATATAAAATCTAATTGAAAACAGAGAGGAGATTTATAAAGGCATAGATGAATCATGTAAGGTGAAATTTCAATTTATAGCAATGCTTCGTATTTATATGCCTTTCTGTGAACAAAAATCAGATAGTAAACATCCCATCTCCCAGAGAGCTATATAATTACTCTCTTTACTGGGGAGCCAAGGGATATTCTGAAGGTGATGTAACTTCCTCAAGGCCAAGAGCTGAAGTTACATATTAGTCTTTCCTGCTAGCATTTGAGACAGAATCTTACAGCCACACACAGCCTCATGTGTGTGCACGCTCACTCATTCTTAAACACTGAATTTGTTGACGAATGATGTAAACATCAATGACATGTTATACTAATCTTAGATTAATAGAATCTTTCTCAGAATTTAATATATGAAGATTATATGAATTACCATATTAATTATATCGTAAGCTGTAGGGTGTATGATTGCTATGATGTTTTATGTAGCAGAAGTTCAAAACTCTCACATATCCAAAATGCAGATAAAACCCTATGATAGAACAGAGAAAACATTTTGTTCACTTCACATTTGATCTCAGAGCATCATATAAAGATCTTTTTTTTTTTTGAGATGGAGTTTTACTCTGTGACTCAGGCTGGAGTGAAGATGCTTCACTGCTGGCTTTGATGATGGATGAGTGGGTGAGAAACTAGGGAATGCACATGGCTGGTGGAAGCTGGAAAAGCCGAGGACCCATAATCTCGCCTAGAATCTCCACAAGGAGACACCCATTGAAACTTTTGATCTCCAGAACTGTCAGGTAATAAATTTGTGTTGGTTAAAGCCAATATGGTCATAGTGACTGTTACAGCAGCAAAGAAACCAATGCCCTTCTAACAGTTATAGCTCTACTGCTAACTTGGGTGACAGATGTTAGGTTGGAGAACTGCAGCATTCTCTATAAAACTTCGGGCTCCTTGCCTTTTTTTTTTTTTACTTTCCCATAACAAGTTTACTTTTTAAAAGGTATATAGACAATAAACAAAGTAAATATTTAATCAGATCTTAACTTTTGTCCTAGAATTGCTCCATTAATTTCTTAGTCTATGAACACTTTTAGTTCATTCAATAATCGTCATCGTCATCAGAGTCCATTACTTTTCTTCTATTGAATTTCACTGTTGTCTTTTCTGTTTGTTGGCTTACTTTTTAAAGGATTTCTATTAAACCTTGTTCTGATGCCTTCTAATTTAGCTGTCCACATCTTGCGATCTGTATGAGATAATTCTCTACTGCTTGAGTTTTTTGGGCTTTACAAGTGCTAAGTTACTTCACCCGGCCTGGCGGCTGACCCAGAACTTGGGCTAAGATGCTGTTTCTCATCTCTGCTTCCCTGTGCTTTGCTTCCTGTTGGGCCACGTTGCCAGGATCACCTGTTCCCAGCAGGGCCAGCGCTCCTCCGACCCCCACTGCGCTCCCAGCACCGGGAACACAGCGGGCCCTCAAGACCTGTCGGCTGAACTTGGGTCAGAACAACTGAATTCCAGAAAAACTGAATTCAGCCTGGCTGCAACTGCTGGCACCAAAAGCTGAGACTGCTTGCACCAGGCCCGGCAGGATGAGCCCACTCCAGGCCAGGGGGCCCCATACTCCTACTCCTGGACAGGTCCCTCATGTGGTGGCACCCCACTGCCGTCCTCCTCACTATGGGGAAAGTGGTGAGGCCACCTTGGAACCGGCCACGAGGTCACGGGGGCAGTGCCGGGCAGGCTCCCTGCTTTTGCTTGGACTTCTCCAGAAGCCTCTCCAAGGACGCCAGGCTCTGTCTTCACAGCTGGTCTTGGGAACGTTGCTCTTCACTCTTATTGCTCTGGAACGTCATATCAGCAGGTGGAGAGACTGATTGCAACATGATTCCAGCTGGGCAGTTTTCAGCCTCCCAAGGAATTAAACCACAATCGAAACCCAGAAAAGAACTAACTGATGCAGAGTCCAGCCCTGCTCTGCTTAGAATCATTTCTTCAGGTGTGGAATCTTCCATCTGACAGCTGAAGTTTAGCCTACTTGCTGCTGTTCAGCTCCTTCTCTCCTTCATTGCTTTGTGTGTGTGTGTGTGCGTGTGTGCGTGTGCGTGCGACACACACATATGAACATGAACATGCTGGTGGTGTCTCTCTCTAAAGGGTGTGTTGCCCACTCATTTCTCTCTCCATTTATTTGTAATATGCCCTTTTTCCCCAGTCTCCAAAACCATTTCATAGCTTTTTCCATTTCTCTTCAAATCTCCAGCAGCCAACTCCACTCCTAGCACTTGACCCTACTTCCTATTTCTTAGAAGAAATAAACAGAGAGAACTATATACATTTCGTCTTCTCATCCCTCAGTCTATTCATCCACCTGCCTCTGTTCCGTCTCTCTGTCTTCCCTTTGGTTACATAGATGAGTTGTCCATGTACCTAGCTAAGGTCACCCTGCTCACGTGGGCGGTGGAGCTCATCTCTCCCTTTCTCTCAAGGTCAGAACTCCTCTCCAGCCCTCATCAGCCTGTTCTCTCACTTTATGTGATGGGTCACTCCATCAGCACATCCCTAAGTGACATCTAAGAAGGAGGCCCTCCCTCCACTCCCACAGGCTTCTCCAGCTGCATGCTATCCCTCTGTTCCCCTTTACAGTAAAACCTCAAAGGAATGGTCTGTAGCCAGTCTCCACTTTTTCCCCTAGTATTCTCACCCCAAACAGGCTCTGTCCCCAAATTCCACGGAAATGGCGCTAACCAAGGTCACCAGTCTTGGTCATATTTAACAGTTGCTTCTCTGTTTTAATTCTCATCGAACTATCTAAATCATTCTGTATAGCTGTCCACTCCACTGTTTTTTTGTCAAACTTGTTTCCCTTGGCTTCCTCATTGCTATGTGCTAGTTCATTGCCACCTCACTGGCTTTCCTCCAGTTTCCTTAGCTGGCTCCTCTGACTGGACCCCAGAGGTTGGCACACTCCAAATCTTGGTCATTAGTCATCTCCTCTCTCCACAGGCCCTTTCTAGGTGGACTAATCTATCTCCATGACTCTAAGTGCCACCTGTATGCCACTGTCTCTCAAATACATTCTTTTCTCTTCCAAGAGCTCCAGAAATATACCTTGACCTGCCTACTTACATCTTCACAGAGATGCCCAGTGGGTATCTCAAAGTTACCATGTCTGAAACAGAACTTGAGATTTCCTGCCATGCTACCAAGGAAAACTTGTTTCTCTCTCACCCTTCCCTATTTCAGCACAGCCAGACACCAGATACACATGTCAAAAATCGAGACCTCATCCTCATCTTCCTTTTCCCTCACAACCCCCAGTGTTCAATCCATCAGCAAGTTCCAGCTCTAAAATATATCACAAAGCCCCTCACTCCTCCCTATCTCCATGGCACTGCGCAGGTTCCGGCCAACGTGGACTTCCCCTGACTTTCAGCAGCAGTCTCCTGTTTGGTCTCCCTGACACTCTTGGTCCTCCAGAGTCCACTCTTCCTACAGCAGCTAGAGTTATCCTTTTAAAATGTCAATAAGGTCACTTTGTCACTTGAAAGCCTCCCACTGCTCCCAGTACATTCGGAATGAATGAAACTCAAATGTCTTACCATGGCTCCTAAGGCCTATGTAAACTGCTTCCTTTTCATATATCTTCCTTTTCATATATCATCTTCTGCTGGGCCGCTAACTGGCTTGAGCCGGTCCCATTGACCTGCTTTCAGTTCTCTGAACATAGAGCTTAATCCCATCGCAGGGCTAAGCCTTTTTTCCTGGAAGCCCAGTCATACTTGAGAAAGGATAGAAGGAGGCTTGTTGCATCTTAGCCTGCCTTTCTGAGTTTTGAGGTGAGAGGGTTCTCAGTGTTGTCCCCTAGGAGTCTCTGAATGTGACGTTTCCCGGTCTCGACAGCTCTACCTGAATATTTGCGTGCATGGCTGCCTGCTTTGTACCTTCTAGGATTCAGCTTAAGACTGTCTCCTCAGAGAGGCCCACACGCCAAATCACACTCTCTATCATGTAGGCCTGTTTTATTGTCTTGACAGCACTTATCACTACCTAAAGTGGTCATATTCATGCATCGTTTACATGTTTATTATCCGTCCCATTCCCACCAAGAGAGCAGGAACCCTGCTTTTCCTACTCATCAAGACCTCCTGAGCAAGTACCAGTTCATAGGGAGTGTTCTTTTAATGTCTGTTGAATGATCACACACACACATTCGTGGACACACACACAATGTGTACACAATCACGGGCAAAATCATGCAGGCTACAAGACCACACCCAGATTTTCTTTTGATTATTTTCTTTCTCAATCCATGCTAAAAACTAGCTTGATTCACTTTTTCAAATTAAGTTTGTATCTTCATAAAGTAAGACTTTATTTATTTTGTTGTAAGTTCCATGAGCTTGACAAATGCAGAGTCATGTAACCATCATCATTATCAGGGCACAGGACAGTTCCATCACCTCAAAACATTCCCTCCTGCTGCTCCTTTAGAGTCACCCTTCCTCCAGCCTTAACCCCTGGCGATTACTGATCTCGTCTGTCCCTATAGTTTTGTCTTTTCCAGAATATCGTATCATATAAATGGGATCATACTGTGCATAGCTTTTTGGATCTCGTTTTTTTTTGAGACAGGGTCTCCTCTGTCACGCAGACTGGAGTGCAGTGGCGGATCTCAGCACTGCAGCCTTGGCTTCCCAAGCTCAGGTGATTCTCCTGCCTCAGCCTCCCAAATAGTTGGCATCATGGACAAGTGCCACCATGCCCGGCTAACTTTTTATAGAGATGGAGTTTCACCATGTTGCCCAGACTGGTCTCAAACTCAAGGGCTCAAGCCGCCCTTTTGCCGTGGCCTCTCAAAATGCTGAGGTTACAGGCATGAGCCACTATGCCCAGCCTTGATCTGGTTCTTATACTTTGCATAATACAGTCGAAATTTTTGCAAATTGTTGCACAAACAATTGAAAATTGTTATTTTTCATTGCGTTGTAGTATTCCATTGTGTGAATATATCATAGTTTATCCACTCACCAGCTGAAGGACACTTATATTGTTTCCAGTTTGGGGTGATTATGAATAAAGCTGCTATATACATTTCATACAGGTTTCTGTGTGCCCCCCAATTTTTCTTGGGTAAATATGTAGGAATAGAATGGTTGAGTCACATAGTAAGTTCATGTTTAGCTTTATAACAGACTGCCAAAATACTGTGCACACTGGTTGTACCATTTTGAATTTCCAACAGTTGTGTATGAGAGTTCTAGCTGCTTTACATCTTTCCCTCCACTTGTTAGGTTTCTTTTCTTAAATTTTAGCCCTTCTTATAGATATCTAGTGGTATCTCATCACAATTTCAATTTTTCTTTCCCTAATGCCTTGTAATATCTTCATTTACTTTTTGTTCATTCATTCCTACTTTAGTGCCTATATGTGCCCGTCATAATGCTGTGATATGGAGACTGATTCCCTGCTCTCAAGAAGGTTAGAGTCCATTGAAAAAGGCAGATATGTTAATAGACAAGGCCATATGTGTTGCCTCACACCTGTAATCCCAGTGCCAGATGTAGTGGTGCATACCTGTGGTCCTAGCTACTAGGTGACAGGGAGATGCTGGCTCAAAAAAAAAAAAAGACCAGGTGCAGTAGCTCATGCTTGTAATTCCAGCACCTTTGGGAGGCTGAAGTGGGTGGATCACCTGAGCTCAGGAGTTCAAGACCAGCTTGTGCATCATGGCAAAACCTGGTCTCTACAAAAATTACAGAAGTTAGCTGGGCATGGTGGCGTATGTCCATAGTTCCAGCTGCTTGGGAGGGTGAGGTGGGAGGATCACATGAGCCCTGAGAGAGAATTCTGGAAAGGGTGTTGAGTGCTCCTCCCGCCTTGTTCATGTCCCATGGTGGGGGGCGGGGTCAAAGGCTGATGGATGATAACCTGTGGCTTGAATGAGAGATAGACACAATGAGGGTTTGAGAAATGAATCTGCAAGTGCTTTGCAAAACTACAATACTATTCTCTGGATTAAAAATAGATACAAGAAGCCAGGTGTGGTGGCTCATGCCTGTAATCGCAGCACTCTGGGAGGCAGAGGTGGGTTGATCACGAGGTCAGGAGTTTGAGATCAGCCTGGCCAACATGGCAAAACCCCATCTCTACTAAAAATACAAAAATTAGCTGGGCATGGTGGTGCATGCCTGTAATCCCAGCTACTCAGGAGGCTGAGGCAGGAGAATCGCCTGAACCTGGGAGTCAGAGGTTGCAGTGAGCCGAGATCGTGCCACTGCACTCCAGCCTGGGCAACAGAGTGAGATTCTGTCTCAAAAGGTAAAACAAAATAAAATAATTAAAAAATAGGTACAAGAATGAAGGGGTAAAACACTGACCACCATCACTTCTCAGCTATGAATTCTTAGGACCCACTTCTGAGCTCCATTTTAAGATGGTTTACATTTGAATTTGAGTGCTACACAAAGCCTACACTACAAAATCAGAAAGTGGAGAGACAGCAACGTGGAATAAAGAACAGGAATGGGAAAACAAGCCACATTCACCTGGGAAAGTGAGTTGTTGCTTTTGGATACTTACCTGCAGTTAGTAAAATGGATTCTTCTAAATGAATCTTTTATGTTGGCACCACATCTTTTGTCTAAAAAAATATTTCTTACGAGTGATGTTTCTAATTGCCCTTTGGACTTTGTTAAGATACTCATTCAAATGTCATACTGAGGAATTTACCTACAGGTGATATAAGTTCCATGTAAGGAAGGACCTCAATTAGAGTATTACAGAAAGCAGTTCCAGCACGGCACTAATCAGGGTGGCACTAATAAAAGTAATGTATGTCACGCATAATAATCGAAGCTTTTTACCAGTCTTAAGCTGATGTGCTCTGTGACTCAGAAAACAGCTGCCTCCCCAGTTGCCTGACTGTCTGAAACCTTTCAAGGTGCCAAGGTAGAAGTATGTGACACACATACAAGAATGCTGGCTTTCATGTTCCTGTCTGGGCTCTGTCCCTGATCGCCTGGGGACTTGATACCTACTTTGCTGATCTATATTTGATTGTCAGTTATGTGATACTATTAAGGAAATAGTTTTTGGTAGGAATGCAGATTTTAGGTACAAGGTACAGATACAAGGTTCTAAAAGAAAACATTAAATATCATATGTAAGATCAACTTTTAAGCTAAGGAGTGAATCACCCGTATTGATTTGTCTATGGTCTTCTTCACTCACAAGATACCTGGCCAACTAAAATTTTCTTTAGAAAAATGGCCCTAAATCCATTTTTTCAAGTGGCTAACAAGCTTACCAGGAGACAATGATCAGATGAATTTCTGATTTTGTTCCTACAGATATAAAATTTCATCCCCTCAACATGTCATAGGTTTAAAATATAAATACTATGTAATCTGCATGAAATATTAATCTTTGGCTGGAAACTCAGGTTGTCACGCATCTGTGACTCCACAAGATTTAACCAGAGGCAGCTGGATGCTTCCTGTTGCTAATAACAGCAGAGACTTTTCATCTCCTTCTTAATGTGTAAACAGAAGAAAAAAAGAGAAAGAAAAGAAAAGGCCAAGTGATGGGAGAAGGGGGGTACATGGAGGGGAGATAGATAAATAAACTATGGTATAGTCTTACAATGGAACATCATGTAACTATTGGAAAAGATTGAGGTTGATTTTTCTAAACAGACATGGAAAATGTCCAAGTGACATTGCTCAGTGAAAAAAAGCTTTCATAAAAACAGTAAATAATAGTGATTTCATTTATGTATATATATAAAACATATCAGTACATCTAGAAAATGAGTGGGAGGAAAATGCACTAAACTATTTAAAGTGGTTACTTAGGGTAGGGGATAGAAGTTCATGAGGACTTTTACTTTTTGAAAAAAATTATAGTCCTCCATTCTGGAGATTTTCACTTTTGACGTTTCTTTAATATTTGAATTTTGGAGCATCCTGTATTACTTTTTGCCTAAAAAGGAAAAAAGAAAGCTTTTCAAAGAGTTGCAAGCCTTTACACTTTCTGAGACACAGGCCCTGATGGGAAAAGAGAGAGGAGAAAGAAATTATAATTTAATTATAATTAAATACTTAGTTCTCTGAATAAACAAATGTTAATTCTAGTTGTGACAAATCTAAACACTGACAATACAGTTCTCACTTATGGATACCAAGGAAAAAGTGCCAGAGACTATCCTGGTATCTCTGGGTGAAAAAGAGAACAATATTCACAGACCTTTAATCTTTTGACCTATAACTGCAGTCATATTCTGATCGTGAATTCCTGAAGCTGCGACTGTTCTCCTTGAGCTGCAATCCTGTGAATACTATTGGCAACAGAGATGCACAAAGCAATCACAATCAAAATAATTGGCAGGGATCTGCCTGCAGCACATAATCATGCCTTCAGGAAGTGAGAGCCAATTATACATCCCAGGGAGAGTCCAGGGGTTCAATTCCAACTAACTCCCATAATCATCTGTCTTGAAGAGCAGACCCAAGCAACAAGCGGCCTTTCCTACAAGTTTCTCTATTTCTGTTTCCAAGTTCTGGTCCTGCCCTTTGGAATGCACAGAGCGAGTGGCCAGCAGAGGAAGGAAGTCACATTATGCCTCTACTTCCTGAATTTGACTTATAACCCTAACCATGCTTTCGAAGAAGCACATTTTCTGGTGGCTTATGAAACTCACAGATTCATGAGCTTATTTTTTTAGGGTTATTTTTTTTCCTGGAATATCTTCTGTGAGTGCTCCAAATATGCAGAGTGAATGAGGGGATCTTTTCAGAAAGAGTTCCTGCGACCAGCATGTAAAACTCACTCAAGCATGGTGCTTCCCAAACTACAGTGAGAGAAATGATGAGTCTGAGAGTTTGACAAAAGCTGACAGCATGAAATGTGCATGTGTATATATATGTGTGTCTATATTTTAAGCAAAGGTCCTTTGGAATTTTCTTTTGTATGTAGATAACAATATAGTATTAATGTTATTATAGTATAGATCAATCAGCCTAAAGTCCTAGCTATGCAGCAGATTGAGGCGGGGAGATCCCTTGAAGCCAGGGTTTGAGATCAGGAAAAAAAAAAAAAAAAAAAAAAAAAAAAAAAAAAAAAAAAAAAAAAAAAAAAAAAAAAAAAAAAAAAAAAATATATATATATATACACACACACACACACACATATTGTCTATATACTTATATATATTATATGCATGTTTATATATACATAAATTTACATATATAAAATTTTTGTATAAAATTAATATATATATTTTCTTTCTGTAAACTATTTTAATGTAAATATATATATCCATTTTGTAAAATATTTTTATGCAAATTTATACTACAAGAGCCTGTAGGAGAGTGAAATTTTGACCAATTGCAACTGAAGCTTATGTCTTAAACGCATGTTAAGTTAGCTCATTAGTCTATAATACACATTGCGTATATTCATGTAATTACCTTATAGGCACACATTAAGTTTCCTTCTCTATTTTACTCACATATATGTTTATTTAAAGTGAAATGTATAGTTTTGTATTTATATATAAATGATTATATTAGCTGATGTCTGTGGATGAATAATAACAAATCCATTTTGCTGATTTTATGAACACATACAGTCTTAGGAGACCAAAAAACAAACAGAAGTAAATACTGGCAATTCTTACATTGGGTAGAAAGTTGGAATAGCCTCTAAAACTCATTCCAGAACTAAAGTTCTCTCTGATTCTAAGACCTTGTGTCTTGACCGGATAAGACCACAAGAAGGTCTCTCTAAAGTATAGATCTACGGCAAGAAACTGAATACTTTCAAAACAAAAACCAAAACACCTTGTAAACTGCAATTAGTTCAGAGACAAGTGTCCAAAAGTTGGTAGAGGACTTGTAGCAAAATAAGGGTGCTTATTCCATATATTAGCAACTTAGTCTCTCTGCTTTTCAAAGTAGCTGTCCATTAAAAACCCCAAAACCCAACAACAATATTTTAAATAAATGCCTGGTTCTCACTCCCCTCCAGATCAAGTTTTCTTTCTCTCTTTGCACATGGCCCCAGGAAGATCTTGTTCATGGTCAACAAAAGCTCTCTGTTCATTCATAGAAGATTTTTGTGATAACAACACAAAAATTCTGGTGGAATCCATTGTTAGGTGAAAGATTTTTCTCCCGGGGAGAGGGGGAGTAGGGTACAGAGGAACCTATAATATCTCCAGTGTTAAGACAGTGGAGGTCAGCCCAGGTGCTCTTTTTTGCTGATGCCCGAAGGGCACACTCGTCTACCTCTGCTAACTGTTGACCTCTCTAACCTGTTTCTTTTTTCTAGTCCCACTTCTGGCCTTACAGTCTCAGATCCAGAACAAATCATTTAACACTTGACAATTGAAACAGATGCTTAGCTCATGACTCAGGCCCAAAATGACCCTTAGAGTTCTGTCATTTATGTCAAAGAAATTCTATTTAACAGGTGGGGAAATGCATGCAACTACAATGACCTGGGAGCTCTAATTTCTGGTGCCAACACACTTTCTGATGTCCTGGTGGCTGGCAAAGCTCATTGCCCTTCAGGGTGGAGTTCAAATTCTTCCTCAAGCAAGAAGACTTCATACTCTCCCTCCAAATACAGTGGATGAAAATGTGACTCTGGAGAAGACTGGACCATCAGCTCTGTAGCTAGGTCTTGCTTACTTGTGTCCAATTTATCCCCGTCCCCGCAAGAAAATGTCCTTCAGATCACCTCAAGTTCCTAAAATTTACTGCCATCAGATGCTTCCCAAAGACCCCTGCTCAAGTGGTGACAATCCTCCTCATAGCATTCCAACCAGAAATGTGGAGTCAGCCTCTACTCTCCTCCCACCCTTTGTCTAGTCAATCACTGAGAAATGCAGCTCCTTTCTGAGTGTTTCTCCCAACCCTGTTCCTTTCTCTCCACCCCTCTGGAGGCTCTTGTTATTTATGCCTTGCCTGGGTCACCCTAATGGGGCTGGTACACAGTTGGCATGGATCTGTACGGCTGTGCCCACTGCTGACAAATGAAGTATGCATGCTGTGGTTGTTCCCCTGGTCCCTCGAGTCACAGCTCTCTCAGTGATCCAGCAACTGACAGGAGTAACACCTGGCCTGGCAGGAGGCCTGAGGGCCCCAGTGATTTAGCTTTTATTTCTTCTGACTGGCCAATGCCCTGTTATTAAATAATTTTAATATGATGCCTCTCTTCTTTTTTTGAGACAAGGTCTCACTCTCTTGCCCAGACTTGTTGTGCAGCGGTGCCCTCCTGGTGCAGTGCAGCCTGGAACTCTTGGGTTCAAGTGATCCTCCTGTTTCGGCCTCTTTAGTAGCTGGGCCCACAGGCATGCACCATCATGCCTGGCTAATTCTTTTATTTTCTGTAGGGATGGGGTCTCACTATGTTGTCCAGGCTGGTCTCCAACTCCTAGCCTCAAGCGATCCCCCTGCCTCAGTCTCCCAAAGTGCTGCAGTTGCAGGCATGAGCCCCCATACTTGGTTCATTTCTCTGTAATAGAACTCCCAACTTCCAGTCTGTCTGTTCTACCTTTCAAGAGATATTTCTGCAATAAGAATTGATCGCATCACTCTCTAGCATAAAACCTTTCAGTGTTTCTCCACTGGCCCTTCACGGTGAAGTTCAAATTCTTTCATGGGGCCACAAGGCCCTCTAAGACTGGGCTCCTTCTATTTCTCCAGCCTCCTCCCTCACACATCCCTCCTTCTACCTTTGCTATATTCCTTTGCCAACACACTTTCTTTTTTCTCTTTTTTTTTGAGACAGAGTCTTGCTCTGTCGCCCAGGTATGATCATCGCAGTGGTATGATCTCGGCTCACTGCACCCTCTCCCTCCTGGGTTTGACCGATTCTCCTCTCTCAGCCTCCTGAGCAGCTGGGACTACAGGAGTGTGTTACCATGCCCAGCTAATTTTTGTATTTTCAGTAGAGACAAGGTTTCACCATATTGGCTATGCTGGTCTCGAGCTCCTGACCTTGTGATCTACCCACCTCGGCCTCTCAAAGTGCTGGAATTACAGGCGTGAGCCACTGTGCTCGGCAGCCAACACACTTTCTGACGTCCTGGTGGCTGGCAGAGCTCATTGTCAAGTTACCTGCTTTGTAACATCCTCACATCTTTGCCATTTCCCCTGCTCTCTTGTCAACTTAGAAAACTCCTAAATGTCAGCCTCTGTTAACTTAGTATGAGAGGAATATCTCTGTATATTCTTCCAGACACATTAAAAGATGTTCATTCTTCCTACTGAGCTATCTTGGCGTTCTGTATATTTCTGCAGCACTTAGCGTGGTGCCTGACATTAAGAAAATCCACATTAGAAAGTGATTATCTGCAAGTCGGTTCCTTGAGGGCAGGGGCCATTTCTTATTTATCTTTAGCACAATACTTGGCAAAGAGTAGTCACTCAACAGATATTTATTTAATTACTCAGTAATTAAATAAGTAATTATTTGGATTCCTATAGCATCAAAGAATTTATCTAGTATATTCAAAAGTGACTTTTTAGAAACATATTTATTATGTTCCCTAATTTTCAAAACGCTGATTTCTTAGCTTAACTTTACTGTGATAAGAGCACATCCTTGGTAGTTTTTTTGAAATACACCGGAGCTTGCTTTATAGCACAGTATGTGGTCTATTTTTATAAATGTTCCATGTATGCTCCAAACGAATAGACACTCTACAGGCATTGGGTGTGGTGTCTACATACATCTATTAGGTCAAGTTTATTGACTGTGTTGTTCAAATCATCTATATACTCACTGATTTTTTTCCTCCTATTTGTCATGGTAAATTCTTTTTAGTTTTTTTTTTTTGGTGGGAAGTTAGCCCTAATGACAGCCCATCACATTATTGGAAATGGAACAATATACCTGTTATAAAATCAAGACACCTCTATATTCCTTTGCCAATATACTTCTTGGCACCCTAATGTCTGGCAGAGTTTATGTTAAGGAGTTGGTGAGCCCCTCACTGTGGGTTGAGGAGGAAGAAACATGGAAAACCATGATTACTTGAATTACCACTGAAGACCAAAATGGAATTGTTCCATTTTTCTTTATTTATTTTCCCTTTTGACATCTCTTCTTGCCTGATGATTTAACTTTAAAAAATCATAGGGATTAGGCCAGGTATGATGGCTCACACCTGTCATCCCAGTACTTTGGGAGGCAAGGAGGGCGAATCACCTATGGCCAGGAGTTCGAGACCAGTGTGGCCAATATGGTGAAAGCACATCCCTACTAAAAATATAAAAATTAGCTGGGTGCAGTGGCAGGCACCTGTAAATCCAGCTATTCGGAAGGCTGAGGCAGGAGAATTGTTTGAACCTGCCAGGCGGAGACTGCAGTGAGCTGAGATTGTGCCACTGCACTCCACCCTGGGTGACAGAGTGAAACTCTGTCTCAAAAAAAAAAAAAAAAATTATAGAGAATAAAAAATGATACACCTTTCTGTTGAGTAGCACAAAGCCATAAAATGCTTCATATCAGCTCATTTAAGCTCCAGCAAAATATACATCCCACCCCAACACAATATACATCCCAGCTAAATATGTCCCCAAATTATTCTGTAGTGTCATAGTTGGAATTTTTAGATTACCTTGTTTCAGAACAGTTTCCCATAGACTTGCAACTTTTTATAAGTTGGAGATGATTAACAGAGGCTCACTAACAAGAATAAACAAATGCAAATCTCCAGCCCACTCTCAGGCATTGCTGGGAACCATCGGAATCCTTTACTCTTGTTTTTCCTCCCCTGGCCTGTGATTCCACTTCTAATAATTCATCTTACTGCAGTCAGACAGGAAAGGGGCTTTCCCCTAGAGCACTGAATGCATTTTCTTATGAACAAACCTAGTGTTTTCCCCCAACACAAATTAGACTTCCTTCTGGAAAAATAAAACATTCAAGAGTTAATATACTGATATGTAACTCAAAGGAGGCTCTTCCTACAATACAGCTTTAAAGCATGTTTCCTTCAGATTGTATGAATCAGAGATTAAAAGAAGCCCAAATTAATGAAATTGTTGGCAGAGATGCAATTCGCTTTTGCCCATCCAGATTTATGACCCTGCAGGAGACATTCAAATGCTATTTCTCTTAATTCCTTACCCCTTTCTCCTTTCTCTCAAAATGTCAGGCATCTACCCAGAGTTAAATTTCACCTCTGCTCCCTGGAAAGGCTGACTACTTGGGTCATTCATCTTGGCTCAGACATAAGTTCCTAGCTGCAACCGAATGTGGAAATTGTTCGTCCTGCTGCATCCCAGTGAACGTTTTTTTGTTTTTTTTTTTTAGGGCTATGATGCTGGAAAAATCAAACACAGAGTGACTCAGTCTGGGCTAATGCAGCACTTTTTCATTCACTATCACTTCTCTGAATGCTACTTACCAGAAATGATCTAATAACTCTGGGAGCCCACAGTGACAAAGCACTGGGACACAGGCAGATTGATGCTCCCTCCAGCAGAGGTGGATGTATAACCAGCTTTGACCAGAACGCCTGCTCTCAGAACTTGCAGATTCACTTATGGGCTCCCTGTCTCCTCACAACAGCACACCCACTCTGATGACAGTTTTGGCAAAGGATAGGCAGGCTCGAGTACCAACTGCAGACTCCAGCAGGGATGCAGGTGGAGTGGATTCAAAGGCATGCAGCGGATTCCTAGAATATTTATAATGCACCCACCAAGTGCCAGACACCTCACACACATCCTGTTTCATACACCATCAATCTTGTTGACAGCCCAGGTAGGGCAATCAGATAAAATAGAGGCCAGCAGTTACATCTGATAAAAATTCGTTCTTAGTAGAAATATGTTCCACGCAATATTTGGGACATACTTTGTCAATATTTGGAATACTGACAAAACTAAAAATTTGTTTGTCAATTATTTGGAATTCAAATGTAACTAAGGGTTCTGTACTTTTATTTGTTAAATCTGAGAACTATATCCCAGGAGACATTTGGTAATATCTGGAGGCATTTTTGATTGTTATGACATTGGGACGAAGGGTCACTACTGGCATTTCGTAGGTAGAGGCCACGGATGCTACTAAATATCTTATAATCCACAGGACAGCCCCACCACCTTCAAACAAGAAGTATCCAGCCCAAACTGTCAACAGTGCCTAGGAGGAGAAAGTTTATGTTAGTTTTGCTATGCAATTATAAGCTCTTTTGAATATATTTTTTGCTATAAAATTAATCTATAGGGGTTTCCCATACTTTCTATGCACCTGGAAGCAGCATATGCACCCTGAAGTTGACAAGTAAAGGTGGCACACAACAAAAGAGCAAAAGGAGTAAAGAAGTGATGTTCCCCCTGGGGTTTTGGTAAGAGTGCAGCAATCTCCATCAAATACTTTCTGAGAACACCCACAGCTTATACATGGTTATTACAACAACAAAAATAATAACCATATATTTCCTAAAGCATTTGTATTCTTGTCTCATAAATATGGGAGAGGCTGGTTGCCAAAATTCCCATGAGTCCTCAGGAATAGGGAAACAGCATCCTTAGTAAAAGCCCCTGGCACTCACCACGTGTCCCTACAAGTTTACCCCAATAAAGCTGCAGTCAGGCAGCCGGAAGGGCCTACGCTGGGTTCCACAAGACCTGCAATGAGAATGCTGGGAATTCGTGTTCTCTTCAGGTCTCTCGTAGCTCCTGCCTCCTGGACTCCACTCAGTTCTCATCCCTCATGGAGCCCCGTGAATCCAGTATCACCAGCATTCACTGTCCCTCAGCACCCATCCACTATCACAACTCACCTCTCAATAATAAGCTTGCTTTATTGCAGCTGTATTTTCCTTCCCTCTTCCACCTTTCCCAGAATCTGCCCACCGTCAGGTTACCTCCCTTCTGTCTACCTTCTAAATACAGCTGCCTAGGGTACAAGACCCTTTGCAATCTTGCCCCAGCCTCCTTCTCCACACTGATTTCCAACCACGGGCTCCCCAGTCCAGCTCAGTGATCCTCTCCACTGCACTTCTGTGTGCAAAGAATCACGAGGGGGATATTGTTGAAAATGCACTTTCTCCACCTCTGTTACTAGAAATATCCCACTTAGGAGTGCTGGGCTGGGACCCAGGGATCTGTTTGTCTGGGATCCAAACAAGCACCCCAGGTGGTTCTTAAGCAGGTCTGCACATTGGGAAACACAGCTTCCAGCCCTACCCCATTACTTTCTCTTGCTGGCAACCGCTGTCAATGTGACGTCCCTTGTGTCTCAACTCAGGCTCTTTCTTTTGCTTAAAATTTTCTCTCCTCATCCCTGTTGTCTGCCAGGAAAATTCCTATAGACTGCAGGAGTCACATCAAATGTCACTTTTAGAGCTTCTCCTGACTTGTATCTTGCAACAGCCATGCTCAGAATCAATGCCTTTCTCTTTGGTATATTTACAGTTAGGTATACAATTACTCCCCCAGCATGTATCACCTATTCTACATATTTGTTTATAATACATACTCTGCTAAATCTCACTACATTTCAGAGACTGAAAATTTAACCTGTTGAATCATCTTAAGTAGAATGGAATAAACAAAAGAATATTTTACATTTTGGTATATCCTCCACAGTTAAAAAAGCATGAAAGGTACAGGCCACAAAGTAATGAAACAAACCATCATATTGTACTTGGACTTCATATATATGTATTATTTTTAATATTAAATTTTCTTTTGTTGACCAGGCATGGTGGCTCACGCCTGTAATCCCAGCACTTTGGGAAGCCAAGATGGGTGGATGACCTGAGGTCGGGAGTTCGAGACCAGCCTGACCAGCATGGAGAAACCCCATCTCTACTAAAAATACAAAATTAGCTGGGCGTGGTAGCACATGCCTCTAATCACAGCTTCTGGGAAGGCCGAGGCGGAGAATCACTTGAAGCCGGGAGGCAGAGGTTGTGGTAAGCCAAGATCACGCTACTGTACTCCAGCCTGGGCAACAAGAGCGAAACTCCATCTCAACAAACAAACAAACAAATTTTCTTTCTTTTCGGGCAGCCTCCTGAACCAGAATAGGTTCAGAGATTCCCTCATATATATGCATTAATCGTAAATTTCCAAAAATTTTCAGGTACCTACACATCTGTAAAGTCTTGTTCTTGCAGCTATTATGCCTCTGGCTATACCAGGTTCATTTTAAAAACTGAGTTAGAATAACCACATTAGTCACTCATTCCTACCTGTTACTTTGAGCTGTCTAGCCTCTTCTGCTATTACATTATTTCTGGAGATGACCAAGAAACATGTCATGTGTGCAGGAATGTCGCCCTCCCAATCACCGTGTGGTTGCCATTTGTTTCTATTTTTGGGGAATCTTCTGCCACATATTTATGCCTTCGATGTCCAGCAAGGACCAACAGATGCCTGCTAGCTGGTGTCACCACCCAATTTGGGATACAAAAATTAGCTGGGCATGGTGGTGACACACACCTGTAATCCCAACTACTCGGGAGGCTGAGGCAGGAGAATCTCTTGAACTCAGGAGGTGGAGATTGCAGTGAGTGAGATCACTCCACTGTACTCCAGCCTGGGTGACAGAGACTCCATCTCAAAAAAATAAAATAAAAAAGGATAAACTAAAATCTGTTGGCAAAGAAACTTCACTATCTCCAATGGTCCCTCTCTTTGACTGGGTCACTGGCCATGTTTGTCTCTTGGGCTTTCTCTTCTCAGGATATTTCTCTTCCCAATGGCTTCTCCCACCCTCTGCAAATAGAGTCCTTCTGGGTACACCCCACCTGCCTTTCAGATATGCTCAGATAACACACTCAGTTCAGGCTCCCCTGCCATATCCCATTTTGTAGATTTTAAAAGTGATGATTAAAAAAATCAGTCTTGAGGGGATCTGGCAGGATGGCTGAATAGGAACAGCTCCAATCTGCAGCTCCCAGTAAGACCAATGCAGAAGGCAGGTGATTTCTGCATTTCCAACTGAGGTACCCTGTTCATCTCCCTGGGACTGGTTGGGCAGTGGGTGCAGCCCACAGAGTGCAAGCAGAAGCAGGGTGGAGTGTTGTCTCACCCAGGAAGTACAAGGAGTGGGGTGGGGGTGGTCCCTTTCCCAGCCAAGGGAAGCCATGAGGGACTGTACTATTCAGCCCAGATACTATGCTTTTCCCATGATTTTTGTAATCTACAGACCAGTAGATTCCCTCAGGTGCCTATACCACCAGGGCCCTGGGTTTCAAGCACAAAAGTGGGCAGCTGTTGAGGCAGACAGCAAGCTACCTGTAGGAGTTTTTTTTTCATATCCCAGTAGCACCTGGAACTCCAGTGAGACAGAACTGTTCACTCCCCTGGGAAGGGGGCTGAAGCTAGGGAGCCAAGCCATCTTGCCCAGCAGGTCCCATTCCCATGGAGCCCAGCAAGCTAAGAACCACTGGCTTGAAATTCTCGCTGCCAGCACAGCAGTCTGAAGTCGATCTGGGATGCTCAAGCTTGATGGGGAGAGAAGTGTCTACCATTACTGAGGCTTAAGTAGGTGGTTTCCCCCTGTCAGCACTAAGCAGGCCTGGAAATTTGGAATGGGTGAAACTCAACAGAGCATGGCAAAGCAGCTGTGGCCAGACTGCCTCTCTAGATTTCTTCTCTCTGGGCAGGGCATCTCTGAAAGAAAGGCAGCAGCACGAGTCAGGGGCTTATAGATAAAACTCCCATCTCCCTGGGACAGAGCACCTAGGGGGAGGGGAGGCTGTGGGTATAGCTTCAGCAAAACTTAAATGTTCCTGCCTGCTTGCTCTGAAGAGAGCAGTGGATCCTGACAAGGAGGGTTCTCCTAGCACACCACTCGAGCTCTGCTGAGGGACTGACTACCTCCTCAAGTGGGTCCCTGACTCCCATGTCTCCTGACTGGGAGAGACCTCCCAGCAGGGGTTGACAGACACCTCATACAGAAGAGCTCCCTCTGGCTTCAGGCCAGTAGCCCCTCTGGGATGAATCTTCCAGAGGAAGGAATAGGCAGTAATCTTTGCTGTTCTGCAGCCTCTGCTGGTGATACCCAGGCAAACAGGATCTGGAGTGGACTTCCAGCAAACTACAGCAGACCTGTAGAAGAGGGGCTTGACTGTTAGGAGAAAAACTAACAAACAGAAAGCAATAACATCAACGTCAACAAAAAGGATCCCCACACAAAAACACCATCCAAAGATCATCAGCCTCAAATATCAAAGGCAGATAAGTCCACAAAGACAAGGAAAAACCAGCACAAAAGTGCTGAAAATTCCAAAAACTAGAATGCCTCTTATCCTCGAAATGATTGCAATTCCTCTCCAGAAAAGGCACAAAACTGGACAGAGAATGAGTTTGACGAATTAACAGAAGTAGGCTTCAGAAGATGGGTAACAACAAACTCCTCTGAGCTAAAGGGGCATGTTATAACCCAATTCAAGGAAGCTAAGAACCTTGACAAAAGGTTACAGAACTGCTAACTAGAATAACCAGTTTAGAGAAGAACATTAATGACCCGATAGAGCTGAACAACACAGCATGAGAACTTCATGAAGCATACATAAGTATCAATAGCTGAATTGATCAAGTGGAAGAAAGGATATCAGAGATTGAAGATCAACTTACTGAAATAAGGCATGAAGACAATTTTAGATAAAAAAGAATGAAAAGGAATAAACAAAGCCTCCAAGAAATATGGGACTATGTGAAAAGATCAAACCTATGATTGACTGGGGTCCCTGAAAGTGACAGGGAGAATGGAACCAAGATGGAAAACACGCTTCATGATATTACCAGAAAAAACTTCCCCAACCTATAAGACAGGCCAACATTCAAATTCAGGAAATACACAGAAGACCATTAAGATACTCTGTGAGAAGAGCAATCCCAAGACACATAATTGTCAGATTCCCCAAGGTTCAAATGAAGAAAAAAATGTTAAGGGCAGCCACAGAGAAAGGTCAGGTTACCTACAAAGGGAAGCCCATCAAACTAACATTGAATCTTTCTGCAGAAACCCTAACAGCCAGAAGAGAGTGGGGACCAATATTCAACATTCATAAAGAAAAAATTTTTCAACCCAGAATTTTGTATCGAGCCAAGCTAAGTTTCATAAGTGAAGGAGAAATAAAATCCTTTACAGACAAGCAAATGCTGAGGGATTTTGTCACCACCAAGCCTGCCTGACAAGAGCTCCTGAAGGAAGCACTAAATATGGAAAGGACAAACTGGTACCAGCCACTGGAAAAACACCAAAATATGAAGACCAATGACACTATGAAAAACTGTATCAACTAATGTGCAAAATAATCAGCTGGCATCATAATGACAGGATCAAATCCACACATATAAATATTAACCTTAAATGTAAATGGGTTCAATGCCCCAATTAAAAGACACAGCCTGGCAAATTGGATGAAGAGTCAAGACCCATCAGTGTGCTGTATTCAGGAGACCCATCTCAGATGCAAAGATACACATAGGCTCAAAATAAAGAGATTGAGGAATATTTGCCAAATGGAAAGCAAAAAAAAAAAAAAAAAAAAAAAAAAATTAAAAAAAAAAAAAAAAAAAAAAAAAAAAAAAAAAAAAAGTAGGGTTAGCAATCCTAGTCTCTGATAAAACAGATTTTAAACCAACAAAGATCAAAAAAGACAAAGAAGGGCATTATATAATAGTAAAGGATCCATGCAACAAGAAGGGCTAACTAGCCTAAATATACACCCAATACAGGAGCACCTAGATTCATAAAACAAGTTCTTAGAGACCTACATGGAGACTTAGATTCCCACACAATAATAGTGGGATACTTTAACACCCCACCGTTAATATTAGACAGATCAATAGATAGTAAATTAACAAGGATATACAGGACCTGAACTCAGCTCTGGACCAAGCAGACCTAATAGATATCTACAGAACTCTCCAACCCAAATCAACAGGATATACATTCTTCTCAGCACCACATCATACTTATTCTAAAATTGACCACATAACTGGAAATAAAACACTCATTAACAAATGCAAAAGAATAGAAATCATAACAAACAGCCTCTCAGAACACAGTGCAATCAAATTAAAACTCAGGATTAAGAAACTCACTCAAAACCACACAAATACATGGAAACTGAACAACCTGGTCCCGAATGACTATTGAGTAAATAATGAAATTAAGGCGGTAATAACAAAGTCCTTTGAAACCAGTGAGAACAAAGGGACAATGTACCAGAATCTCTGGAACACAGATAAAGCAGCGTTTAGAGGAAAATTCATAGCACTAAATGCCCAAAGAAGAAAGCAGGAAAGATCTAAAATCTATACCCTAACATCACAATTAAAAGAATTAGAGATTGCAGAAGACAAGAAATAACTAAGATCAGAGCAGAACTCAAGAAGATAGAGACACAAAAAACCTTTAAAAAAATTAGTGAATCCAGGAGCTGGTTTTCTGAAAAGATTAACCAAATAGATAGACTGCCAGCCAGACTAATAAAGAAGAATAGAGGGAAGAATCAAATAGACACGATAAAAAATGATAAAGGGGACATCACTACTGATCCCACAAAAATACAAACTACCATCAGAGAATATCATAAACACCTCTATACAAATAACCTGGAAAATTAAGAAGAAACGGATAAATTCCTGGACACATACACCCTACCAAGTCTAAACCAGGAAGAAATCGAATCCCTGAATAAACCAATTACAAGTTCTGAAATTGAGGTAGTAATTAATAACTTACCAATCAAAAAAAGCCCAGGAGTAGACGGATTCACAGCTAAATTCTACCTTAGGTACAGTGAGGAGCTGGTACCATTCCTTCTGAAACTCTTCCAAACAATAGAAAAAAAGGGATTCCTCCCTAACTCATCTTACCAGATCAGCATCATCAACCTGATTCCAAAACTGGGCAGAGACACAACAATAAAAGAAAATTTCAGGCCAATATCCCTGATGAACATCGATGTCAAAATCTTCAATAAAATACTGGCAAAATTTACATAATGGTAACGGGATCAATGCAACAAGAAGAGCTAACTAACCTAAATATATACATACACCCAAGACAAGAACACCCAAATTCATAAAACAAGTTCTTAGAGACCTACATAAAAACTTAGATTCCCACATAATAATAGTGGGAGACTCTAACATCCACTGTTAATACTAACGCCTCTATGCAAATAAACTAGAAAATCTGGAAGAAATGGATAAATTCCTGGACACATACACCCTACCAAGACTAAACTAGGAAGAAAACGAATCCCTAAACAGATCAATAACAAGTTCTGAAGTTGAAGCAGTAATTAAACTCACTTTTGAGTGAGTTTCTTCATCCTGAGTTCTAGTTTGATTGCAGTGTGGTCTGAGAGGCTGTTTGTTATGATTTCCATTCTTTTGCAAATCCAGCAAAACAAATCCAGCAGCATATCAAAAAGCTTATCCACCATGATCAAGTTGGCTTCTTTCCTGGGATGCAAGGCTGGTTCAACATATGCAAATCAATAAACATAATCCATCACATAAACAGAACCAAAGACAAAAACTACATGATTATCTCAATAGATGCAGAGAAGGCCTTTGACAAAATTCAACACCCCTTCATGCTAAAACTCTTAATAAGCTTGGTACTGATGGAACATACCTTAAAATAATAAGAACTATTTGTGACAAACCCATAGTGAATATTGTACTGAATGGGCAAAAGCTAGAAGCACTCTCTTTGAAAACTGGCGCAAGATAAGGGTGCCCTCTCTCATTCAACACAGTATTGGAAGTTCTGGCCAGAGCAATCAGGCAAGAGAAAGAAATAAAGGGTGTTCAAATAGAAAGGGAGGAAGTTACATTGTCTCTGTTTGCAGATAACATGACTATGTATTCAGAAAACCCTATCATCTCAGCTCTAAAATTCCTTAATCTGATAAACAACTTCAGCAAAGTCTCAGAATACAAAGTTAATGTGCAAAAATCACAAGCATTCCCATACACCAGTAATAGACAAGCAGAAAGCCAAATCATGAGTAAACTCCCATTCACAATTGTTACAAAGAAAATAAAATACCTAGGAATACAACTTACAAGGGATGTGAAGGACCTCTTCAAGGAAAACTACAAATTACTGCCCAAGGAAATAAGAGAGGACACAAATAAATGGAAAAAAAAAATTCCATGCTCATCATTTCTATGATATTGAAGGAATCAATACCATGGAAATGGCCATACTGCCCAAAGTAATTTATAGATTCAATGCTATTCCTATCAAGCTACCTTTGACTTTCTTACAGAACTAGAAAAAAATTTCTTTAAGTTTCATATGGAACCAAAAAAGAGCCCATATAACCAAGACAATCCTAAGCAAAAAGAACAAAGCTGAAGGCATCATGCTACCTGACTTCAAACTATACTACAAGGCTGCAGAAACCAAAACAGGATGGTACTGGTACCAAAACAGATATATAAGCCAGTGGAATAGAACAGAGGCCTCAGAAATAACATACCACAACTACAACCATCTGATCTTTGACAAACCTGAGAAAAACAAGCAATGCGGAAAGGATTCCCTATTTAATAAATGGCGTTGGGAAAACTGGCTAGCAATGTGCAGAAACTGAAACAGGACCCCTTCCTCACACCTCATACAGAAATTAACTCATCCTAACCCCATAAAATCCCTAAAAGAAAACCTGCGCAATACCATTCAGGACACAGGCATGGGCAAAGACTTCATGACTAAAGCACCAAAGCAACTGCAACAAAAGCCAAAATTGACAGTGGGATCTAATTAAATTAAAGAGCTTCTGCTCAGCAAAAGAAATTATCACTAATTAAACTAAAGAGCTTCTGCTCAGCAGAGTAAATTATCATCAGAGTGAACAGGCAACCTACTGAATGGGAGAAAATTTTTGCAATCTATCCATCTGACAAAGTTTAATATCCAGAATCTACAAGAAACTTAAACAATTTTAAGAAAAAAACAACCTCATCAAAAAGTGGGAGAAGGATATGAATAGACACTTCTCAAAAGAAGATATTTATGCGGCCAACAAATATAGGGAAAAAAAGCTCATCATCATTGTTCATTTGAGAAATGGAAATAAAAACCACATTGAGATACCATCTCATACCAGTTAGAATTGTGATCATTAAAACATCTGGAAACAACAGATGCTGGTGAGGATGTGAAGAAACAGGAAAATTTTTACACTGTTGTTGGGGATGTAAATTAGTTCAACCATTGTGTAAGACAGTACAGTGATTGCTCAAGGATTTAGAACCAGAAATACCATTTGATCCAGCAATCCCATTACTGGGTATATATCCAAAGGGTTATAAATCCTTCTACCATAAAAATACATGCACACCTATGTTTATTGCAGACTATTTACAATAGCAAACACTTGGAACCAACCCAAATGCCCATCAATAATAGACTGTATAAAGAAAATGTGGCACATATACACCATGGAATACTATGCAGCCATAAAAAATGAGTTCATGTCCTTTTCAGGGACACGGAAAAGCTGGAAACCATCATCTTCAGCAAACTAACAGAAGGACAGAAAACCAAACACTGCATGTTCTCACTCATAAGTGGGAGCTGAACAATGAGAACACATGAACACAGAGAGGGGGACATCACAACTGGGGTCTGTTGTGGGTGGGGAGTGAGGGGAGGGAGAACATTGGGACAAATAGCTAATGCATGCAGGGCTTAAAACCTAGATGACCAGTTGACAGGTGCAGCAAACCACCATGGGACATGTATACATATGTAATAAACCTGCACATTCACATGCAACCCAGAACTTAAAGTAAAAAAAAAATCAGTCTTATTATTGAATAATCATTGATCAACACCATTTGTCTTCAGAGAAATGCAAATTAAAACCACAGTGAGATGCCTTCCCAGGCCTGCCTAAGGTTGGCAAGGGCAAATGGGATTCTCATATATTACTGGTGAAAGTGTAAAATGGTACAACTCATAAGAACTGACAGGTTTTTATAAAGTTAAACATACATCAACTCTATGACCCAGCAATCCCCATCCTGAGTATTTATCCAAGAGACATGAAAACATAAGCACAAGTGAGGCTGCTCAAAAGACAGATAGGAGAATGTTCAGAGAGCAGCCTTAAAAAAATTAATCCTTCCCCCAACCCCATAAAAAACCCACCAAAAACTGGAAACAACCCAAATGTCCCCCAACAGGAGAGGAGAGGAATGAGTTGTGGGATGTTTGTATAGTGGGATGCTATATATATATATATATAAAACATAACAAACTCCAGAGCCACAGATGCAACAACCAGGATGAATTTTAAAAACATGCTGAGTGAAAGAAGCCAGAAGTCTCCATACTTTATTTAAACGAATTTTAAGAATGGGCAGAACTAACCTTTGGTTACAAAAATTAAACAGTGGTTGCCTCTGGGGAGTAGAGACAGTGAGTGAAAAGCTGGATAGAAAGGTGATGGAAATGTTCTGTATCCTGATTTGGGTGGTGGTTACATGCGTGCATACGATTGTCAAAATCTATTGACTTGTACACTTAAAATTCTTGCATTTTTTGAATGTAAATAATAACCTCAATCTTAAAGAGAGGTGAGATAACAATAACAACAACAATAAAAACAGCAGCAAGATGACATTCCCCAAAAATGCCAAAGCTCCAGACATGGACATAAACTAATCTGATTTGGAATCATTCAAAATAGCATTGCTGTGGATTTCACACTATTTCAACTGGTTGTAAGGATTCGTTTACATCTGAACATTCTTCTTGCTATTTGCAGCAGAGGTGATAAAAGGTTAAGCCCCTTCCAGCCATCTTTGGCCATCAGCAAGCTCTCACCAACTAAGATAGCTCCTGAAGTAGGACATTTGCAGCCCTGGAGGACTAACACACCCGGATCATTTCTTCTTGCCCAAAGGAGATGTCCTGAGTCAATGTCTGTCTGTTTAGAATCGTGTGTAGTTGACCACCTGGGTGGATCAAATGCAAACAACATCCTGCTCCACCAAAACACAATCCACCAAAGGGCGGGGCAGCAGTTACTGTTTCTAAGCATTCAAGCTGCTGTGCAGGAGGCTGTGACCTTTCTGGTTGAAAGAGTACTTCATCTCCAACAAACTCCTTACTCACACACACACACACACACACACCCCTACACAATCCCACTCCCCACACAACACATGCCACAACCCCCATACTACATAAACACATATCCCATACATCACACAATCCACACCTCACACAGTTCACACACCTCACATCCCGTACTACATACACCCATATATCACACACCACACATCTATACCCCACACACTACACACACTGCACACATACACACATCACACATGCACACCATATATCACACACCACACATGTTCAAACCTCACACACTACACACACACCACATACACATACCACACACGCCATTCATACTACGTATACCCATATATCACACACCATACACACACCATCTATACTGCATATGCCCATATACCACACCATGTGTCCACACCCAACACACTACACATTCATACACACACACACACGTAGATATATATATACAGCTACCCACACACCTACACATACCACACACACACACTATACCTACACACCCACATACACTACCATCCACTGATGCTAGACACCCCATACCACACATATCCACATCCCCCGACATACACCACACACACCACACACTCATACACCACACCACACACCACCCACCCACACACAACACACACATCTGCACACACCATTATCCCCTCATACTACACACACCCGTATGCTGCACATTACCCACACGCATACCATACCACACTATCCTACACTCCACCACATCACATACAAACACAACACACACCATACACACCATACCTATACCACACACTACACACACACACACACACACACGCACACAAACACTACAGCCCTCCACCATGAGCTATAGAGACTATTTAGCCCTCTTGTCTTTATACAAGAAGGGGTATAAAGATTAATATATAAGATATATGCTAATAAGATTAGGAAGTAGGAACATCAAGGAATTTCTTTGCTTAATTCAGTAGCTCTGGAAGTTTAGGACTCATCAGAACACCTGTGCAGGTTTCCAAAATCTGCAAAACGTCTAGTGTCTGACAACTGGCCTAAACAAAATGGAAACATGCTCTGATATAGAGAGAGATTAAGCAAAACAAAAGAAAGAAAAGGCCTTCAGATATCTAGAGGTAATTGTCATTCAGCTACAGGCAGGTAGAAGTTCAAATGCAATTTTAGAAACTTACAAGCCTGATAAAGAGGAACTTGTTTGTTACGTCTGTTTTATACGTTTTTTTGGTCTTGCAAGAGCAAAATTAAGACGTGAACTAGACAGCATTTCTAAGTTTTATGAAGGTCTCCGAAAGAAAAATACAATGACATTTTAAAGGGAGAGGCAGATTAAAAAATGATTTGGTAGCAGGCAGGATTTTCGCTGGGAGATGAATTTCCTTGGAAATGGCTCTCTTTCAGAGTTCAATTTGCACAAAGGCAAATCAAAGTGAGTTTTAAAAACTACCATGGAAGCCCTCTGTTAGACTGAATTTCCAGAAGTAACAAAGGCAGGAAAAAGCTTCTGTAGAAAATTAAGAGTGATGGACAGGAGTCACAAAGCTAAAACGTTTAAGGGTCGCTTCATTATAGGGTGTTCTCAGAAATGGTGGCCTGTGATTAACCCTAGCCAACGCTTGAGGGCACTCTGAGTTCATGAGACACGGGAATGCTGCACTATTAAAAGCCTCTTCCCTGATGACTTTCACTTGCAGGTGTGAGAGGATGTTCCCAGCAATTCAGACTCTGGGGTTGCCCTGAAAGAGTCAAACCTGGGGGCCACAGAAGTGATTGTCATTTTTCTTTCCTCCAGGCTCACATTCACTCAATGAGTCTGCATTCTAAGTCAATTGCTGCATTCTTAAATTCAGTCTGGAAAGGTACTCCCCCAGGGGCCAGATACACAGTGGAAGGTCAGCCCCACCCTTTAGTTCGGAGGGCCAGAGACTCAGGCCGAGCAGGCAAAGCACAAAGAGGCGTTGGTGAAAGTCAGTAAGAACCCAAGGGTCAAGCATGTGCCCTTGGGAGCAAGGACTGCAGATAAGAAATTTTTAATGAGGAAATTTTTGCCTAGCATTTCATAAAAACAACCTAGCACATATTTTGCACTCCCTCCCTTTTATCAATTTTTAAAAAGGCATCAGGTAAACTGACCTGACACTGTATTTCCTTTCTATGGAGGTTCTAAGGAGAATCTGAGCACTCTTTCCCCAGAAGGGCTGAGATGGGAGCCAAGTTGAAGGAAGAGGCAGGAAGAACTGGGCATTTGGTGGGAGGTGGTGGCAGAAATGAGGGTCTCAGGTGAGGAAGTCCCTCCTCCAGTGGCCCAGTGCTTCAGCAGAATCTGAGGGGTGAGAGGGGAGCATAAGGGGTCCAGGTGTGACCACTCTGATTAGGATTTCACCACGTGAGGGACTTGGCTTTAACAGACACAGTGCAGACATGCAAGGGTTACTTGACACCAACCCACAGACTGGGATTTGGTAGGAAAAATCTGATAGAGCAAAGGGATGCCTGGCTAGACAGACACAGATCCAAGCTAGGATGGTGAGCCCAAGGACCACTCCAGGACCACAGTTAAGAAGGTAATGTGATACAGTCTTCAAGGACTAGTGAGAAAAGGAGTCTAGAACCAAGGATGAGGGAAAAGGACAACTATGGACATTCTGGGTGGAGGAAGACAGGGCCTGTGCATGGGAGGATTGGGTGACATGGGAAGAAGGTCTCCAGACCAGCTGATCTGTCCCCAAAGCACTTGCTATCATTACAACCAGATGCATGTGTGAAACCCAGTCTGGGAAAACAGATTCAAAGAGTGAGCTAGGAACATATGCTTTATGATTTTGATAATGCTTTAGTTTTAAAAATCCCTGGCAGGAAAAAACGTTTCTTTTATCTGAGAAATAAGCTTTGGCTACCTTGATGTCTTACAGGAGAGATCCACAGAACTTATTAATGATATTAAGAGTGATCATTAGTATTATATGAATTGCTGTTCTTCTTTCCATAGGACAAAATAATAGGGAAAAGCTCAAAATCTTAGGTTAACAGAGCATTTCCTGACAGTGAATATTTAAAAATGTAGACAAAATAAAACCCATTTGGGGCTGGGGTGGGGAGAGGATTTATAAAAAATAAATATAAATCAACACTTAGAGTCTCATTTGTACCAGGAAAAGGGGTGGACTTCAGCCAATATGCCTGTCTCAGACGCTTTCGATCATTTTCCTCTACATTCAAATAGCAGTGTGATTGTTTCTTGGTTACAAGAATAATACACGTGTATGTGGCAAGCAATACAGAAAATAATTTAAAAGAAGTAAATCCGCTGGGTGCAGTGGCTCACGCCTATAATCCTGGCACTTTGAGAGGTCAAGGTGGGCGGATCATGAGACCAGGAGTTCAAGACCAGCCTGGCCAAGAGACCAGCCTGGCCAATATGGTGAAACCATCTCTACTAAAAATACAAAAATTAGCTGGATGTAGTGGTGCATGCCTGTAATCCCAGCTACTCAGGAGGTTGAGGCAGGAGAATTGCTTGAACCCAGCAGGTGGAGGTTGCAGTGAGCCGAAGATCATGCCATCTCACTCCAGCCTGGGTGACAAAGCGAGACTCTAACTCAAAAAAAAAAAAAAAAAAGAAAGAAAGAAAGAAAAAAGAAAATCACTTTAAGTTTTATCATCCAGAGGTAAACATAATTAACATTTTGGATTTGGATTTAGTACAATTATTAGTATTTAATTAAGCCATGAGAAGATTTAGTGAGAGTCTTGGGGAAAGCAGAAGCTTCATTCATTAAGATTTTTGAAATCTGAATTATGGTTCACATCAGAGGCAATCTGTGTATTTCACTCTGAATATTTGGGCATATCTGCATCAGATGTTACCTTCCATGCCTGGAAATTCATGGAAAACAGGCAGTTTATAAGGTCCCAAAGACTGAGATCAAGAGAGCGAGACGATCATAAAGCTAAATAAGGAGGTTTGAGTAATGCTCGCATTACTCAGGCTGGGGCCCTCAGAACTGCTTCCGCTGACACTCTCAAGGCACAGATGAAATACAAGGGACACGAATGAACGCTGTTACTGTGCCGTGTTGGCTGGCCAGATGTGTAGATGCATTACATTTATTTTTTAATTTTTTAATCTCTCTCTCCCTATATATAATATATATATTTAATAATAATATATATATTTAATAATAGAGACAGGGTGGTGGTTTCTCTCTACATTGCCCAAGCTGGTCTCAAACTCCTGGCCTCACGCGATGCTCCTGCCTTGGCCTCTGAAAGTGCTGGGATTACAGGTGTGAGCTCCTGGCCCAGCCAATGCATTACATTTCTACCTCCTGCCAAGTCTAATGAGGGAAGCAGTTCAAGTTTTTAAAAATCAGTGAGAATAGTCTGAAGCAGAATTTTAAAAAACTTGTAGGGAGAAAGTTGAATTACTTTCTCTTCTTGTAATACATGGAGATAATTGTTTATAAATTAAATTATACCTATAGGTAAAGCTAAAAGATTCTGACTTGGTGATATTAAATAACTAAGAAACACTGATTTCACAAAGATAAAATCTTCATAGTAAGGAAAGGTGGCTGGGCGCAGCGCCTGTAATTTCAGCACTTTGGAAGGCCGAGGTGGGCGGATCACAAGCTCAAGAGACCGAGACCATCCTGGCCAACATGGTGAAACCCCATCTCTACTAAAAATACAAAAAATTAGCTGGGCATGGTGGCGCGTGCCTGTAGTTCTAGCTACCTGGGAGGCTGAGGCAGGAGAATCGCTTGTACCCAGGAGGCAGCGGTTGCAGTGAGCCAAGATCGTGCCACTGCACTCCAGCTTAGCGATAGAGTGAGACTCTGCCTCAAAAAAAAAAAAAAAAAAAAAAAAAAAAAAAAAAAA
>PVKP010009754.1:33690-67176 GCA_004027715.1 Plecturocebus donacophilus | reverse complement strand
TACAAATACAAAAATTACCTGGCCTGCAGTGATGCATGCCTGCAATCCCAGGTACTTGGGAGCCTGAGGTAGGAGAATTGCTTGAAACCGAGAGGTGGAGTTTGCAGTGAGCCAAGATGGTGCCATTGCACTCCAGCCTTAATGACAGAGTGAGAGTCCATATCAAGAGGGGAAAAAAATTCAACTTTTCACCAGGCACAGTGGCTTATACCTGTAATCCCAGCACTTTGGGAGGCTGAGGCAGGCAGATCACTTGAGGTCAGGACTTCGAGATGAGCCTGGCCAACATGGTGAAATGCTGTTCCTACTAAAAATACAAAAATTAGCTGGGCATGATGGTGCATACCTGTAATCCCAGCTACTCAGCAGGCTGAGGCAGAAGAATCACTTGAACCCAGGAGACAGAAATTGCAGTGAGCTGAGACTGTGCCACTGCACTCCAGCCTGAAAGACAGAGCAAGACTGTCTCAAAACAAAAATTCAACTTTTATTTTATTGTTATTGTTTTTGAGACAGGGTCTCACTCTGTCACTCAAGCTGGAGGGCAGTGGTGTGATCATGGCTCACTGCAGCCTTGACCTCCTGGGCTCAAGCAATCTTCACCTCAGCCTCCTGAGTATCTGGAACTACAGGTGCATGCCACCATGCCTGGCTAATTCTTGTATTTTTTGTAGAGACAGGGTGTCACCATATTGCTCAGGCTGGTCTTGAACTCCTGAGCTCAAGTGACCCACCCACCTTGGCCCCCCAAAGTGCTGGGATTACAGGCGTGAGCTATTGCACCAGCTCTCAACTTTTGTTTTAGATATAGGGGGTACAGGTGCAGTTTTCTTACAAGGGTATTTTGCACCCAGGTAGTGAGCATAGCATATAACATGTAGTTTTTCAACCCATACCCCTCTTCCCTCCCTCCCATCTAGAGGTCCACAGTGTCTATTGCTTCCTATTTTAAAAATTTAAAAATTAGGCCAGGCATGGTGGCTCAGGTCTGTAATCAAGATAGTTTGGGAGGCTGAGGCAGACAGGTCATCTGAGGTCAGGAGTTTGAGACAAGCCGAGCCAACATGGTGAAACCCCATCTCTACTAAAAGCACAAAATTCAGCCAGGCACGGTGGCACACACCTGTAATCCCAGGTACTCAGGAGGCTGAGGCAGGAGAATTGCCTGAACTCAGGAGACAGAGACTGTAATAAGCCAAGATCACACCTCTGTACTCCAGCCTCAGTGACAGAGTGAGAGTCCAGTCTCAAAACATAAAGATAAATAAACAAAAAATTGAAAAAATAAAAAATTTAAAAATTTAAAAAAAGAAGGGCACACAGGATGGCAGAACTTGTTGCAGCCACCTTGGAAAATATAATCTGCCACAGAGCACAAGTAAAAAGAATGTTGGCGTTTAAGATTTCAGAAATCTAGCCATTTAAAAGATGTCACAAGAGCCATTCCTGTGGCAGCTTAAGGGGAGTGGAAGAAAAGGTCATCAGAGCTGAGGAAGACGTGGGAAAGTGAGTCAGGCAAATTGCATGCTCATCCACGTGGATGCTGACATCCTCAGGAAAGCAGGACTTCAGAGAACAGAAGGCAAAACACAATCTTATTATTTTTCTTAAGAGATAGGGTCTTTCTTTGTCACCCAGGCTGGAGTGCAGTGGCACAATCATACCTCACTGTAGTTCTGAACTCCTGGTCTCAGGCAATTCTTCTGCCTTGGCCTCCTGAATAGCTAGGGCTACAGTGTGTGCTACTGTGCCTGGCTAATTTTGTATTTTTATTTTTTGTAGAGATGGGGTCTTGCTATGTTGCCCATGCTGGTTTGTAACTCCTGGCCTCAACTGATCCTCCCATGTTGGCCTCCCAAAGCATTGGGATTACAGGCATGAGCCACTGCTCCACCACAAACACTTTTTTTGAGTTGGAGTTTCGCTCTCATTGCCTAGGCTGGAGTGCAATGGCACGATCTCGGCTTATCACAAACTCCGCCTCCCAAATTCAAGTGATTCTTCTGCCTCAGGCTCCCTTGATTGCTCAAGCCTGGGAGTTTGAGGCTGCAGTGAGCTATGATCTTGCCACTGCACTCCAGCCTAGGCGAAAAAGTAAGACCACATCTCAAAAAAAATTTGACCTCCCATCATGTTGAGGTCCTAGCTCTTCTACCCACCTACAGGAGTACATACAGAAACCCTGTCCCACTGTACTCCAGCCTGTGTGTCAGAGTGAGACTCTGTCTCAAAAAAAAAGGTTTTTTTTGGCCAGGGGTGGTGGCTCACACCTATAATCCCAGCACTTAGGGAGGCTGAGGCTGATGGATCACGAGGTCAAGAGATCAAGACCATCCTGGCCAACACAGTGAAACCTCATCTCTACTAAAAATACAAAAATTAGCTGAGCCTGGTAGCATGCACCTATAGTCCCAGCCACTAGAGAGGCTGAGGCAGGAGAATGGCTTGAACCAGGAGTCGGAGATTGCAGTGAGCCAAGAGCATGCCACGGCACTCCAGCTCAAAATAATTTTTTTTTAATTAAAAAGTTCTAGTATCTAAAATTGGCAAAATTGCCAGGTGCAGTGGATCACACCTGTAATCCCAGCACTCTGAGATGCCAAGGCTGGTGGATCATCCGAGGTCAGGAGTTTGAGACCAGCCTGCTGTGAGCCAAGATTGCACCACTGCACTCCAGTGTAGGAAACACTGAGACCCCATCTCAAAAAAAAGGTAAAAATGCATTTGAAAAGAACAGCAATAGCCAGGCACAGTGGTTCAGGCCTGTAATCCCAGCACTTTGGGAGGCTGAGGGTGGATGACAGCTGAGCCTAGAAGTTTGAGACCAGCCTGGTAACATGGTAAAATCCTGTTTCTATATAAAATACAAAAATTAGCCAAGCTTGGTAGCATGCACTTGTAATCCCAGCTACGTGTGGGGCCCAAGGGAAAGAATTGCTTGCACCCACCCAGGAAGTTGAGGCTGCAGTGAGCCACGATTGTGCCACCTCACTCCAGCCTGGGCAACAGAGCAAAACCCTGTCTCAAAAAGCAAACAAAGTACAGCATCATTTCTTCATCATTGTTCACTGCAACTTGTCTTCCCAGGTTCAAGCAATTCTCCTGCCTCAGCCTCCTAAGTAGCTGAGATTACTGGCACCTGCCACTACACCCGACGAATTTTTAGTAGACACGGGGTTTTCAACATGCTGGCCAGGCTGGTCTTGAACTCCTGACCTCGTGATCCACCCGTCTTAGCCTAGCAAAGTGCTGGAATTGCAGGCATGAGCAACTGCACCTGGCCAATACCTTATATTTTTATAAAGATATTTTCTTTGTTTCCTAGCTCCCTAGTTAGTACCCAACTACAAAGTTGCAAAGGCTTTAAGGCTATTTCAACGGCCATCAAGGTCAAGCTGGGAAGGGGTGCAGCCTCCCTAATGGGAGCCAACCTCAGAAGGGGCTGACCCTGCCCAGGATGAGCAACGGCAAAGGACGCTCCTGGGGTCCCCGTGGCCCTGGCTGGGAAAGGTGTTGGGGGTCGCACGTACCCAGGCTGAGGTGAGGCAAATACGTCGGCAGGGTAGCAGTGGCGCCGCTAGCCCTTGCACTGGCCATTGAGAAGCTTCTGCACGACCTTGAGCTCGTGCCTGCCAGGCGCAGGAGGTTGATGTGCATCACCTGCTAGCTGCATCGGGTCCCTGCTGCTCCCGGACCTGCAGACCGGGAAATCTTAAAACTCCTCTACACATGGACACAGGGAGGGGAGCACTATACGCTGGGGTCTGTTGGGGGGAAATAGGGGAGGGACAGTGGGGGGTGGGCAGTTAGGGGGAGATAGCATGGGGAGAAATGCCAGATATAGGTGAAGGGGAGGAAGGCAACAAATCACACTGCCACGTGTGTACCTATGCAACAATATTGTATGTTCTTCACATGTACCCCAAAAACCTAAAATGCAATAAAAAAAAAAAAACTCCTCTTCAGAGCTTATTGGTGAATGCAGCCAGGCCGGAGCTTTTTGACTCGGAAGTGTCGGCTCTGCAGCGGCTTCCGTCACCCGCCGGTGCATGGTTGCGCCTGGAAGACCCAGCAGCCCCCGCCTCGACTTCCGATTGGTTCCGCGTGAGGAGCGTTGGACGTCACAGGGGTGCGCCTCCGGTGACGTCACCGGGGCGCGCCTCCGGCAACGTCACAGGAGAGGGACTCTAGCGTCGTCATAGAGGCGGGTCTCCGCAACGTCATAGAGGCGGGCCTCTGGCAACGTCATAGAGGCGGGCCTTCAGCGACCTGAGGGGTTGTCTTCTCCGCAGGGCAAAGCTTGGTAACCTCCAACTCCCGGCTATGTCCTGTGTGCTGCCTGGTGAAGGGTAGTTAACAAACTCCGACCCAGCACAGTGTTTATGTGGGTCAAAAATAGAAAAACTGTGTCCATCGAGGCGGAGGCAGGAAGCTTTCTTCAGCCAGGAATTCAAGAGCAGACTGGCAACGTGGTGTGACCCCATTTCCGTAGTCCCACTTCGGCCTCCCAGCTGCTTGAACCCCAAGGTTCAAGGCTGCAATGAGCTATGATCCTACCACAGCACTCCAGCCTGCGATACTGAGGTAAACCCTGTCTAAAAAACTAAAAAAAAAAACTATCCAAGTGTGCGACACTGGGGGACTGCTTAAAGAACAATTGAAGCTGTCTGGGTCCTGTAATCCCAGCACTTTGGGAGGCTCAGGCAGGAGGATGGCTTGGACTTAGGAGTTTGAGACCGGCCTGAGCAACATGACAAAACACCGTCTCTACAAAAGATACAAAAATTGGCCAGGCTGGCTTATACTTTGTATTTTTTTGTAGAGATAGTGGGGGGGTCTTGCCCATGTTGCCTGGGCTGGTCTCGAACTCCTGGGTACAAGCCATCTTCTCACCTTGGCCTTCAGAGTCGTTGGGATTACAGGTGTGAGCCACCATGTCCCACTTGGGTTAGGCTATTTAATAACAAAGTGTATTTACAGCACTTTGGGAGGCCAAGGCCGGTGGATCACCTGAGGTTAGGAGTTCGAGATCAGTGTAGCCAACATGATGAAACCCAGTTTCTACAAAAATTAGCTGCATGTGGTGGCACATGCCTGTAATCCCAGCTTCTCAGGAGGCTGAGACAGGAGAACTGCTTGAACCCAGGCAGAGGTTGCAGTTAGTTGAGATCACATCACTGCACCCTAGCCTGGGTGACAGAGAGACTCCAGAGTTTGAGACTAGCCTGGGCAATGTAGTGAAACTCTGTCTCTACAAAACAAACAAATAAAAAAGGCAGGTGTAACTGTGTCCACCTGTGGCCCCAGCTACTTAGGAGGCTGAGGCAGGAGGAGCACTTGAGGCCAGGGGCAGGTCTGCAGTGAGCTGTGATCATCCCACTGCTCTCCATCCTGAGCAAAATAATGAGACCATGTCTCTAGATAGCTAGCTAGATAATTGATAGGTAGTTTTCTATCAGAATTTGTTTTCCTACATTTGAGCATATTTTTCTAAAGTAGTATTCAACACATCAGCATTTTACAGTGTTATTAGTTGTTAATGTGATTATGTTTTTCTGAAATACAGTATCCTTTACAAAAGCAGTTTGTCTGTCAGAGTGCAGAGATAGGTCCTCAAGTGAATTTGCCTGATGTTGGTGACCTTGGTACCATTTTCTCCAGTTGGTTGGGACAGTCAGTAATTTCAGGTCACTGTTGGCCTTGGAGGAAGAGCCCAAAGGCAACAAGTAAGAGCATTGATGTCCAGGCCCTTCTAGAAGCGTTTTCACCTTCCCTTAAGGTTTCCCTTCATGAACACGGAAGTACTGTATGTAGAATTGACCCAGTGCTGTTCCAGCATCTGTATGTTAGGCCAAATTTATACATCTTATGTTTATGAGAGGCACCCTGGTAGGCTAGGGGAGTTACACGTGAAGTCTGATCTCAGCTTCACTGTCCAGAGATGCAACATGGTCCAATCAAATAACATTCTCCAAGCCCATTTCTCTTTTACTTATTTTATTTATTTTTTATTTTTTAGAGATGGGGTCTTGCTCTTTTGCCAGGCTGGAGTGCAGTGGTGCCATCTTGGATCCCTGCAACTTCCACCTCTCGGGTTCAAGCGATTCTCCTGCCTCAGCCTCCCAGGTAGCTTGGACTACAGGCATGCACCACCATGCCCAACTAATTTTTCTATTTTTAGTAGAGATGGGATTTCACCATGTTGGCCAGGATGGTTTCGATCTCTTGACCTCATGAGCCACCTGCCTTGGCCTCCCAAAGTGCTGCGATTACAGGTGTGAGCCACCACGCTTGCCCTGAGCCCATTTCTTTAGCTGTAAAATAAGGATAACAATTATACTCATCTAAAAAGACAGTGTATTGTATTATCTTTTATTTTCTATGAAACTGTCTTTAACACTAATTATTTTCTTTGCCATGCCATATTTGTTTTTTGTTTCATTTTTGTTTTTCTTTTAGATGGAGTCTGTTTTTGTTATTTTGTTTTTTGAGTTTTTTTTTTTTTTTTTTTTTTTTTTTTTTTTTTTTTTTTTTTTTTTTTTTTTTTTTTTTTTTTTTTTTTTTTTTTTTTTTTTTTTTTTTTTTTTTTTTTTTTTTTTTTTTTTTTTTGAGATAGAGTCTCACAGTTGTAGCCCAGGCTGGAGTGCGGTGGCATGATCTTGGCTCATCCTGTATCATACCCACAGAGAGACCCTTTTTTTCTCCAGGGCCTAGGGAGCAGCCAGATTCCATGAGTTAAATGCAGATCTGAACCATACCAAGCTGGGATTAAAGGACACACTCTCCTCTTCTGAAAAGTAGCTAGGGATTCCAACTTGGTGAGGGGGAGAGTGTAGCAGAGCCAGAACAGACAAAGACTGATCACCTAAAAAAGCGTGCTGTCAAAGGCCTTGGTGAGTGCTGAGTGCCATGGCTCACGCCTGTAATCCCAGCACTTTGGGAAGCTGAGACAGGTGTATCACTTGAGGCCAGGAGTTTGAGTCTAGCCTGGGAGACATGGCAAAACCCCATCTCTACTAAAAACACAAAAATTAGCCAGGTGTGGTGGCACATGCCTGTCATCCCAGCTACTCAGGAGGCTGAGACAAGAGAATGGCTTGATCCAGGCAGGCAGAGATTGCAATGAGCCAAGATCACACCAGTGTACTCTAGCTTGGGCAGCAGAGTGAAACTCTATCTCCAAAAAACAAAAATAAAACCACGAAGAAGAAATGTCTGCTTCTAGGGGTTGGGTGGATGACTGCTGACAGAACTGGAAACTTTCTTGAGGTGGGGTTGTTTGTTTTGAGATGGAGTCTGGCTCTCTCACCCAGGCTGGAGTGCAGTAGCACAGTCTTGGCTCACTGTAACCTGCGCCTACCCCTCTCCAGGTTCAAACAGTTCTCATGTCTTAGCCTCCTAAGTAGCTGAGATTACAGGCATTTGCCACCATGCCCAGCTAATTTTATTGCAGAGACAAGGTTTCACCATGTTGACCAGGCTGGTCTTGAACTTCTGACCTCAAGTGATCTGCCCACTTTGACCTCCCAGAATGCTGGGATTACAGGCATGAATCATTGCACCCAGGCTTTTCAGATGGGTTTTGAGGCTTCACTACAGTACTAGTTTCCTGTTGCTGCTGCAACAAATTACCACACACTTAGTGGCTTAAAACAACACAGATGTAGCTGGGTGTGGTGGCTCATGCCTGTAATCCCAGCACTTTGGAAGGCTGAGGTGGGCGGATCACCTGAGGTCGAGAGTTCAAGACCAGCCTGAAGAGAGTTCAAGACCAACATGAAGAAACTCCATCTCTACTAAAAATACAAAAATAGCTGGGTGTGGTAGTGCATGCCTGTAATCCCAGCTACTCAGGAGGCTGAGGCAGGAGAATTGCTTGAACCTGGAAGGTGGAGGTTGTGGTGAGCCGAGATGGTGCCGTCGCAGTCCAGCCTGGGCAAAAAGTGCAAAACTTCTTCTCAAAAAAAGCAACAACCCAGATGTATTCCTTTACAGTTCTGAAGGACAGAATTCTAATGTCAGTCCCACTGACTCAAGGTGGGAGCAGGGCAGGTACCTTCTGAGGCTCTGTAGGAGAACTCGTTTCCTGGCCCTGGAGGCAGCCTGCACTCCTCAGCCTGTGCTGCCTTTCTTGAATGACTCGAGGTTCCTGCTTCCATCACTACACCTTCCACCGCTCTCCATCACCTGCTGTGCTCTTAAAAGGATTCGGGGTGAGTACATCAACCCCACTGTGACAAGCCAGAATAGTCTTCCCGGCCAAAGATCCTTAACTTCATTGTATCTGCAAAGCCCCTTTTACCATATGAGGTCATGTTCACTGGTTCTTGGGATTAGGTTATGAGCATCTTGGGGGAGTCACTATCAGCCTACTACAGGTAGGCTGCAAAACTGTTACAGCTTCCTGGTGTTTCACTGATTGGGAGAAAAAGGGTTAGGATTTTTTGCTTTGGAGTCCCTCTTAAACTTGTTTTTTTTTTCTTTTTTGAGATGGAGTCTTGCTGTTTCGCACAGGCTGGGTGTGGTCTCAGTTCCCTGCAACATTTGCCTCTTGGGTTCAAGCAATTCTTGTACCTCAGCCTCCTGAGTAGCTGGGACTACTGGTGCCTGCCACCATGCCTGGCTAAGTTTTGTATTTTGGGGGGAGACGGGGGCAAGGAGGGGGTAGCGGAAGGTTGGGGAGGGGACGGAAGTTTCTGCTTTGTTGCCCTGAGCTCAGAGTGATTCACATACCTCTGCTCCCTAAATGCTAGGATTACAGGCCTGCATCACCTCACTGGCTACTGTAAAGTCTTATTTCCACACAGCTGAGACATGTTTTAGGAAGTTTGCTAAAAGACCCCTGGAGACCTTCTCATTGTGGCCTCCCTGTAGTCGTATTTAATTTGATTGATCTTTTCTGCCCTCCTCCTTTTCAGAAATTAAAAGGAAAAAAAGGAGTACTAAACTTTAAAACTTCTCTTACAGTTTCCAATTAAACTATTATAAGAACCACCAAAAAAGGAAAAAATTTTTTTGAAAGCAGTAAAATGATATGGACTGCTGAGATGTAAAATATAGGAAATAAGTCATTATATGTTAGTACTCCTCTGACATAGGGACATATTATTGAGAATCAACCTTTGCTCAATTTTCAGAGAAGTGGAATGATCGTATCACTGATCTATGTAAACACGTTGAAGAATTATCTAAAAGAAAATACGGTGTGTCTAGACTGGAAAAGTCCTGTAATTCTTTGTTCGTGAGTGTTTACACAGTGGAGTCACTGTTCATCTTGTAGTATCTGTCTAAATATTAGAAACATTCTTTGTTTCTAGATTACTGCAAAGCTAAGGAAAACTTTTATCTCTTAAATTATCAGTTGGCATTTCCTTTAAACTTTCAGCATGGATATTGGGGATTTATTTACATATTTATTGCAAAGTCCTGGATCTTAGGGATTTAATTAATATTGTTTTTTTAAACTAATTGTTTATCTGCTTTGTTAAATTCGGTATTTGGCCGGGCATGGTGGCTCATGCCTGTAATCCCAGGGCTTTGGGAGACCAAGGCAGGCAGATCATGAGGTCAGCTTAGCCAAGCCTCTCATCCTGAGTCTTAGTATGCTTTTTTGTGGTTATGAAAACTGAAGATCTATCTCAAAGATTTGATGAGATACTACAGTACTTCACATAATACTGGGCATATAAATACATAATAAATGTTTTCTCCTTATGTTTTTATCTACTTATTTATTTTTTGAGACAGAGTCTTGCTCTGTTGCACAGATTGGAGTGCAGTGGCATGAGATCTTGGCTCACTGCAACCTCTGCCTCATGGTTTCAAGCAATTCTTCTGCCTCAGCCTCCCAAGTAGTGGGGATTATAGGCATGCACCACCACACTTGGCTAATTTGTGTATTTTTAGTAGAGACAGGGTTTCACCATGTTGGCCAGGCTGGTCTTGAACTCCTCCTGACCTCAAGTGATCCACCCGCCTTGGCCTCCCAAAGTGCTGGAATTTCAGGTGTGAGCCACTACAGCCAGCTTATGTTTTTATGATATTGTTAATTTAGTACTATTCTGAGTAAAAATCATTTGCTATTAAAGTTTTATGAATTGACTGTTTTGTAAATTGACTCTGACAATTTTTATAAATGTCAGTGCTTTTTAAGATGAAACTGATTATGTTGTGGGGCTTTTGTTGTGATGGTGGTTTATTAGATTATTTTGTTTAAAGACAATAATGTTCAGCTGTTGTGAAATCATAAAAAGTGAAATTATAAAAACAATCTTCACATTTTATAATTTTAAAGCAGTATTAGTGGTAACTGCCTTAGGGAAAGATACTTTTGTTTTGATCTATAAGTATGATATTCAAGTTAGTGTACAGCAAAGGATGTTAAACTTTACTCAGCACTAATGTTGTTATATGGTGCACTTGAAACTTTAGTACAAACATCAATTTTTAGCAAATAGACTTTAACACATAATGATAGCAAAAAAAATGGAGCTATTCTGTTGGGAGAGTGTTGGTTATGTTTAATTTTACTGCTTCCCATGCTCTTGACTTTTTTGTTTCTTTGAGACAGAGTCTTGCTCTGTCACCCAGGATGGAGTGCAGTGGCATGATCTCAGCTCACTGTAATATCCACCTCTCAGGTTCAATTGATCTTCCTGCCTCAGTGTCCCTAGTAGTTGGGACTACAGGCTAGTGCCATCATGCCTGGGTAATTTTTGTATTTTTAGTAGAGACAGGGTTTCACCATGTTGGCCAGGCTGGTCTGCAACTCCTGACCTCAGGTGGTCCGCCCACCTAGGCCTCACAAAGTGCTGGGGTTATAGGTGTGAGCCACTGCGCCTGGTCAGCTCTTGATTTTTTATTTATTTATTTTTTTGAGACAGAATTTTGCTTTTGTTGCCCAGTCTGGAATGCAATGGCTTGATCTCAGCTCACCATAACCTCCTCCTCCTGGGTTCAAGCGATTCTCCTGCCTCAGCCTCCCAAGTAGCTGGGATTACTGGTGTGCACCACCATGCCTAGCTATTTCTGTTTTTTTAGTAAAGATGGGATTTCTCCATGTTGGTCAGACTGGTCTCGAAATCCAGACCTCAAGTCATCTAACTGCCTCGGCCTCCCCAAGTGCTGGATTATAAGGACAGGAGATCAAGATCATCTTGGTCAATATGGTGAAACCCAGTCTCTACTGAATGTACAAAAATTAGCTGGGCATGGTGGCAGGCACCTGTAGTCCCAACTACTCAGGAGGCTGAGGCAGGAGAATTGCTTGAACATGGGAGTTGGAGGTTGCAGTGAGCTGAGATTGTGCCATTGCACTCCAGCCTGGCAACAGAGTGAGACTTCATCTTAAAAATAGAAGTTAAAGAGCAATACAGATTCAATAATTATTCTTTTCTACAAATTGTATTTAAATGATATCCCTTTTTTTCGCTTAACAGCTCAAGCTGTAAAAGCCAAAGGTCCAGGATGATCTTGTACTTGTCTTCCAGCCTTATGTTGAAGATCTTTATGTAGGAGAACTTCCCCAAGGATGTTTTTTTTCTGAGACAAATTTTTCACTCTTGTCACCCAGGCTGGAGTGCAGTGGCATGATCTCAGCTGACTACAGTCTCTGCCTCCTGGGTTCAAGCAGTTCTCCTTCCTCAGCCTTGTTATTGGCCAGGCTGATCTTGAAATCCTGATCTTGTGATTTACCTGCCTTGGCTTCTGAAAGTGCTGGCATTACAGGTGTGAGCCATCGTACTCAGCCTATTTTATGTATTTTTACCTTTCATTTTTAATTTTTCTGGGTCCAACATTGAGTCAGTCATGCCAGTGTTAGCTTTTGGAATATGAACACTGCCCACATCTGACTGGCATGCAACTGACATTTTCTTTTAGTGTTCCGATTGACTCCTTCTGAGAGGGTGGGAGTGCTCTGTGATATCACAGTGGTGGGTTTTCGGTGAAGTACTGGAGATGTGTTTTCTTCTCCTCAGAGTGAAGCCTGGTAACCACGATGTCTCAGCTAGGTCCTGTGTGTTGCTGGCTGGAGAAGGGCAGTTGACAAACTCTGACCCAGTACACTGTTTATGTAGGTAAAAAATAGAAAACTATGTCTAGGTGCGGCTGAGATAGGGGGATCCCTTCAGTCCAGGAGTTCAAGAGTAGCCTGGGCAACATGGTGTGACCTGTATCTGTAGTCCCGCCTCAGCCTTCCAGCTACTTGAACCCCAAGGTTCAAGGCTGCAGTGAGCTATGATCCCATCACAGCACTCCAACCTGTGAGACTGAGGTAAATCCTGCCTAAAAGAGAAAAAAAAAAAAAAAGGAAAACTATCCAAATGTGCAAGAGTAGGGGACTGCTTAAAGAAAACATGAGGCTGCCTGGGCCCTGTAATCCCAGCACTTTGAGGGCTGAGGCGAGAGGATGGCTTGGGCTCAGGAGTTTGAGACCAGCCTGGGCAACATGATGAAACCCCATCTCTACAAGATATAAAAATTAGCCAGGTGCAGTGCACGCCTGGCCTAATTTTTGTATTTTTGTAGAGATGAGGGGTGGTCTCGCTGTGTTGCCAAGGCTGGTCTTGAACTCCTAGGTTGAAGCAGCCTTCTCACCTTGACTTTCAGAGTTGTTGGGATTACAGGCATGAGCCACTGCCCCCACCTGGGTTAGGTTATTTAATAACATAAGAAAGTGCTCAGGTAGCTCAATGGTTCATCCCTCTAATCCCAGGACTTTGGGAGGCTGAGGCGGGCAGATCACCTAAGGTCAGGGGATCGAGACAAGCCTGGCCAAAATGGTGAAACTGTCTCTACAAAAAATACAAAACTTAGCTGGGCTTGGTGGCGGACTCCTGTAATTACAGCTACTCAGGAGGCTGAGGCAGGAGAATCATTTGAACCCGAGAAATGAAGCTTGCAGTGAGCCAAGATCGTGCCACTGCACTCCAGTCTGGGTGACAAGAGTGAAACTCTGTTTCAAAAAAAGAAAGTTAAAGGGCAATACAGATTCAATAATTATTCTTTCCTACAAATTGTGTTTAAATGATATCCCTTTTTCTTTTTGTCCTTATACCTCAAGCTGTAAAAAAGATCTGGTGATGGTTCCATACCCTTTTTTCCAGTCTCATGTTGAAAATCTCTAGGACGAAGGCCTTCCCAAAGGAATTTGTTTCTCTTTTTCTTGAGACAGTTTTCACTCTTGTCACCCAGGTTGGCGTGCAATGGTGTGATTTTGGCCCCTGGGTTCAAGCAGTTCTCTTGCCTCACAGTCGCCCACCACCATGCCAGGCTAATTTTTGTACTATTAGTAGAGAAGGGATTTTCCTATGTTGGCCAGGCTGGTCTTGAACTCCTGACCTCAGGTGATACTAAGTGGAATAAGGGGGATGAGTGTGATTGGGGCAGCCTTTATGACATGTGATGGGCACCTTCTGCAGTTGGCTTCACCTCTTTCTACACTTCCACTTTTTACTCTCAACTCTGAAATTTGGTTCTTTTATATTTTATAGAAAGTTTGTTAGAATTTGGTTTATATACTTTCTTTTTGAATTAACAGAATAATTTTATTTAACATCATTCTTCAGTGTGACTGAAAGCCTCTAATCTTTTACTGTTGTTTGTTTATGGTCATATTTCTTTTTACAGCTATGATAATTATTTCATTTTGTGTGTTTCTTATCTCAAAGAGTTCCTATACTAAACCCTTTCAGATTTGGTGCTAATAACATGAAGTAAGAATTTAATACAAATCTTTAGACGTTAGAGGAAAGCCAATCTATGAACAAAGAAGTTAATTTCTTTCAAGTTGAGCTGTGGAGGTAGAGGAGGCAGTTGGATAAATGAATCCAGAAGTAAGGAGAAAAATGTGGCAATAGATGTAATTGTGGATTTTATACTAGTGTTTGGTAGGAGTTGTTGATATCACCAAAATAATTCATCAGTGAGCTCCCTGACAGCTCCCCATTTCTTTTTAAAGAAACAGGGTCTTGTTGTATGGGCATGACTAGAACTTTTGGGCTCATGTTATCCTCTTGCCTCAGGCTCCTAAGTGGCTGGGGCTACAGGCATGTGTTACCACGCCCAGATTTGAGCCACTCCCAACCATCAGGTTTCAAAATAATTAAATGTACATACAGAGATGCAAGGGAGATCTCTATATAAATAGCACCATGTAAATTACTAGAATCTTTCTTTTTAGAATTCTGTTTGGACTCCTCTGCTGCCCAAATCCTGACGGCCTTTGTAGGCCCAAAAGCTCAAGCCCTCAACTCAGGATCTCCAGGCCCACCCAGCTCATACCTCACGCTGGCCTCTGCGAGCACCGCTCTTGCCCTCCCGGGGCGTCTCCACGCCCCAGACGTCCTCGAGTAGACTGCTGCCGGCCCAGTTCGGGCCTCCTCCCGCTGGCCTCTGCAGGCCCACGCAATGGGTCCTGAAGACAATCTCTCCAGGCCAAGCCCCTGCCCTCCGGGTGGCACCACCCATGGGTGCAAAACATCTTCATGTGGGACCCTGCAGGGCCAACTCCTGCCTCCCAACGACCCCCAGGGGCCCAACTCCTACCTCGTGTCGGCCTCTCTGGGAGACCCAGCCTTTGTCTCCCTCCTGGCGGCCTCCGTGGGCCCGGCTCCAACTCCTGGCCATGTCTACAGGCCCATGTCCTGCCTCCCCACAGCCTCTTTTGGCCTGGCTCCTGGCCAGCTCCCGGCTGCCTTTCCTCAGTCAGCCCAAAGCATCCTCAAGTGGGGCTTTCCGGGCCTCCGTTCTGCCTCCCAGTGGCCTTCACAGGCCCAAATACTGACCGACAATGGCCTATCCGGGCCCAGCTCTCGCCTCCCCGCAGCCTCCCCAGGACCAGCTGCTGCCTGCTGGCAACTTGCCCAGGCTAAGATCCTGCTTGCCTGCCTGCCTCCCGACTGCGTTCAAGGGCCCTGTACTCCCTCAACCTGACCCGTTGAGGACCAGCTCATGCCTCCAGAAAAGCTCTCCGGACTCAGCTCTCACTTTGTGCTGGCTAGCCTCCAGTCTCAGCCCACATCCTCCCTGGCACCGGCCAGTCTTGGCCCAGCTGACACTTCTCATAGACTCTGCCATCCAGCTCCTGCCTCCCAGTGGCCTGCCGAGGCCCGAAGCTTCCCCTTCTGGCTCGGCCTCCCCAGGCCCAGCTCCTGCCAGCGCTAGGCCCCTGCGGGCCCGGCCTCTGCCTACCAGTGGGCCCTCTAAGCCCAACTCATGGCCTCACCATGGCCTCCGCTCAGGCCCAACTCCTGCCTCTGTGGTGGCTGGTATCCAGCAGCTGAGCCTCCGGCCCCACCATGACCCGCATGGGGCCAGACCGGTGCTTCTAGCCAGCCCACCCTGGCCCAGCGTTGGCCTTGTGGCTTCCCCTTCAGGCTCAGAACATCTTGAAGTTGGCCTCTAGGTGCCCAGCTCCTCCTCCCAGCGGCGTCATGGGCCCACCTTCCAACCTCGCCTCGCAGCAACCTCCATGGACTCCTCTCCTGCCCAGATCCTGGCCTCGTTTGTAGGCCCGAAAGCTTACGTCCTCCAACCGGCTGTCCAGGCTCACCCAGATCATGCTTCACTCTGGCCTCTCCGAGCTCAGCTCCAGCCCTACCAGGGTGTCTCCAGGCTCCAGATGACCTCAAGTACACTTCTTCCTACCCGCCTCTAGCTTCTTCCCACTGGCCTTGGCAGCCCAGGCAGTGGTTCCTGAAGAGGGCCTCTCCAGGCCAAGCTCCCACCCTCCCTGTGACACCCGCCATAGGTGCAAAACGTCCTCATGGGGGCCCCGGTAGGGCCAGCTCCTGCCTCCCGATGGCCCCCAGGGGCCTAACTCCTGCCTCCCGTTGGCCTCTCTGGAAGACTCAGTCTCTGCCTCCCTCCTGGCGGCCTCCCTAGGCCCAGCTCCTCCTCCTGGCCATGTCTACAGGCCTAAGTCCTGCCTCCCTGTAGCCTGGCTTCTGACCAGCTCCCATTGGACTTTCCTCGGTTAGTCCGAAGCGTCCTCAAGTGGGGCTTTCTGGGCCATCCTTCTGCCATTCAGTGACCTTGACAGGCCCAGCTACCGACTGATAATGACCTATCCAGGCCCAGCTCTGACCTTTCCCGCAGCCTGAACAGGACCAGCTGCTGCCTGCTGGCGACTTGCCCAGGCCAAGATCCTGCCTGCCTGCCTGCCTGCCTCCCAACTGCATTCAAGGGCCCCTGGCCTCCCTCAACCTGGCCCGTTGAGGCCCAGCTCATGCCTCCAGAAAACCTCTCCGGACCCAGCTCTTGCCTCCTGCTGGTTGGCCTCCAGTCTCTGCCCACATCCTCCCTGGCATCAGCCAGTCTTGGCCCAGCTGACTCCTGGCCACCTCCTGCCTCCCGGCAGCCTGTCCACACCCGAAGCTTCCCCTCCCGGCCCGGCCTGCCCAGGCCTGGCTCCTGCCTGTGCTAGGCTCCTCCGGTCCCGGACTCCGCCTCCCAGTGTGCCCTCCAGGCCCAACTCGTGGCCTCACCGTGGCCTCCGCTCAGGCCCAGCTCCTGCCTCTGTGGCAGCCAATCCACCAGCCCAGCCTCTGGCCTCCCTGTGACCCCCTCGGACAAGGCCGGTGCCTCCCGGCAGCCCTCCCAGGCCTAGCATTGGCCTTCTGGCCTCCTCTCCAGGCCCAGAACGTCTTCAAGTTGGCCTCTCGGGGCCATGCTCCTTCTACCGGCGGCACCTATGGGTCCACCTTCTGACCTCGCCTCACAGCAACTTCCGTGGACTCCTCTCCTGCCCTGATCCCGGCGGCCTTTGTAGGCTCGAAAGCGCAGGCCCGAGAAGCTCATGCCTCATGCTGGCCTCTCTGAGCTCAGCTCCTGCCCTCCCAGGGTTCTCCAGGCTCCAGACATCCTCAAGTCAACTTCTGCTGACCCGGCTCTGGCATCCTACACTGGCAATGGGTCCTGAAGGTGGCCTCTCCAGGCCAAGCTCCTGCCCTCCTGGCGGCACCCTACATGGATACAAAACGTCCTCATATGGGCCCCTGCAGGGCCAGCTCCTGCCAACGGCACCCAGGGGCCCAACTGCTGCCTCCCGCGTTGGCCTCTCTGGGTGACCCAGTCTCTGCCTCCCTCCTGGCGGCCTCCCCAAGCCAGGTCCTCCTCCTGGACACGTCTATAGGCCCATGTCCTGCCTCCCAGCAGCCTCTTTTGACCTGGTTCCTGGCCAGCTCCCGGTGGCCTTTCCTCAGTTGGCCCAAAGCTTCCTCAGGTGGGTGTTTACGGGCCTCTGTTCTGCCTCCCGGTGGCCTTGAGAGGCCTAGATACCAACTGACAGTGGCCTATCCAGGCCCAGCTCTGGCCTCCCCACAGCCTCCACAGGACCAGGACCAGCTGCTGCCTGCTGGTGAATTGCCCAGGCCCAGATCCTGCCTGACCGCCTGCCTCCCACCTATGTCAAAGGGCCTCTGGCCTCCCTCAACCTGACCCGTTGAGGCCCAGCTCTTGCCTCCAGAAAACCTCTCCAGCTACAGCTCTCGCCTCCTGCTGGCTGGCCTCCAGTCTCAGCCCATGTCCTCGCTGGCACCGGCCAGTCTTGGCCCAGCTGACGCCTCTCGCAGACTCTCCCGGCCAGCTCCTGCCTCCCGGCGGCCTGTCCAGGTCCGAAGCTTCCCCTCCTGGCCTGGCCTCCCCAGGCCAGGCTCCTGCCTGTGCTAGGCCCCTCCGGGCCTGGCGTCCGCCTCCTTGTGGGCCCTACAGGCCCAACTCGTGGCCTTACTGTTGTATTTTTAGCGAGATAAGATCAGCACCAAGACAAAAGAATGACGAATTGCAGGGTCTTTATTGCCGGCGGCCACGGAGGACTCACGTCTCTCCAACCCGTGGCCCCGAGTTGAGGGAGAGCTGGGTTTTTATGCTGTATAACACTTCTTTTGGGGGCTGGGGGAGTTTTCAGAGGGACTGGGGATCTTTGCAAGCAGGCAGTTTTACAGAAGCCAAGGTCAGCAGTTAGAGACAGTGAAAACTCCCAATATCAGTAAGCAAGCAGTTTGTTCAGAAGCCAAGGCCAGCAGCTAGAGACAATGAGGGTTTCTTCTCAGGGTCCGTGTGACCCTGAGCGGCGAGTTCTTGAATTCCATTGAAATGAGGCTGGTGTCTGCACCTGGCGTTGGCCTGATTAATTGTATTGCCTTATCAGTAACCTGCGAGCCTGCATGTAGCCTGTGAGCCTGAGAAGCCCTTACATTTTAGCCTGGCTGAAGCCATTTTTCTTGCCACATCACATTACCATGGCCTCCGCTCTGGCCCAGCCCCTGCCTCTGTGGTGGCCGGCATCCACCGGCCCATTCTCTGGCCTCCCTTGGTCCCCTTGGACCAGGCTGGTGCCTCTCAGCAGCCATCCGGGGCCCAACGTTGGCCTTCTGGCCTCTCCAAGCCCAGAACATCTTCAATTCGGCGTCTCGGGGCCCACCTACTCCTTCTGGCAGGGTCTATGGACCCGGCTTCCATCCTTACCTCGCAGCAACCTCCGTGGACTCCTGTTCTGCCCATATCCCGTCGGCCTTTGTAGGCCCGAAGGTGCAGGTCCTCGACTCAGGCTCTCCAGGCCCACTCAGCTCATGCCTCAAGCTGGCCTCTCCAAGCTCAGCTCCTGCCCTCCTGGTGCGTCTCCAGGCCACAGACGTCCTCGAGTGGACTTCTGCCGGCCCGACTCTGGCCTACTCCCACTGGCCTCAGCAGGCCCAGGCAACGGGTCCTAAAGACTGCCTCTCCAGGCCAAGGTCCGGCCTTCCCGTTGGCACCCCACATGGGTGCAAAACGTCCTCATGCGGGCCTCTGCAGTGCCAGCTCCTGCCTCCAAATGGCCCCCAGGGGCCCAACTCCTGCCTCCTATGGGCCTCTCTGGGTGACCCAGTCTCTGCCTTCCTCCCGGCGGCCTCCCCAGGCCCAGCTCCTCCTCCTGGCCACGTCTACAGGCCCACGTCCTGCCTCCCCACAGCCTCTTTTGGCCTGGCTCCTGGCCAGCTCCCAGCGGCCTTTCCTCTGTTGGCCCGAAGCTGCCTCAGGTTGAGCCTTCCGGCCTCCGTTCTGCCTCTCAGTGGCCTTGACAAGCCCAGCTACCGACTGACAATGGCCTCTCCGGACCCAGCTCTGGACTCCCCGCAACCTCACCATGCCCAGCTGCTGCTTGCTGGCGACTTGCCCAGGCCAATATCCTGCCTGTCTGCCTGCCTGCCCCCCGACTGCATCCAAGGGCCCCTGGCCTCCCTCAACCTGGCCCGTTGAGGCCCACCTCGTGCCTCCGGAAAACCTCTCCGGACACAGCTCTCCCTTACTGCTGTCTGGCCTCCAGTCTTGGCCCACATCCTCCCTGGCACCGGCCAGTCTTGGCCCAGCTGATGCCTCTCGCGGACTCTCCCGGCTAGCTTCTGCCTCTTGGCGACCTGTCCAGGCCCGAAGCTTCCCATCCCGGACCGGCCTCCCCAGGCCTGGCTCCTGCCTGCGCTAGGCTCCTCCAGGCCCAGCATCCGCCTCCCAGTGGGCCCTACAGGCCCAACTCCTGGCCTCACCGGGGCCTCCGCTCAGCCCCAGCGCCTATCCCTATGGCCACCAGTATCCATCAGCCCAGCCCCCAGCTATCCCGTGGCCCCCCTCTATCTGGGCTTGTGCTCCCGGCTGCCCTTCCGGGCACAGCGTTGGCCTTCTGACCTCCTCTCCAGGCCCAGAACATCTTCACATCTGCCCCTTGGGGCCCAGCGCCCCTACCCGGCAGAGTCTACGGGCCCACAATCCGGCCTCACCTCACAGCTCTTCCGTGACCTCCTCTGCCCAGATCCCGGCGGCTTTCTAGGCCCGAAAGCTCAGGGCCTTGACTCAGGCTGTCCAGGCCCACACAGCTCAGGCCTCACACTGGCCGCTCCAATCTCAGGTCCTGGCCTCCCTGAGTTTCTCCAGCACCCAGACGTCATCATGTTGACTTCTGCCGGCACGGCTCTGGCCTCCTCCTGCTGAACTCGGCAGGCCAAGGCAATGGGTCCTGAAGACGGCCTCTCCAGGCCAAGCTCCTGCCCTTCTGGCGGCACCCCACATGGGTGCAAATCGTCCTCATATGGGCCCCTACAGGGCCAGCTCCTGCCTCCCAATGGCCCCCAGGGGCCCAACTCCTGCCTCCTGTTGGTCTCTCTGGGAGACCTAGTCTCTGCCTCCCTCCTGGTGTCCATCCCAGGCCCGGCTCCTCCTCCTGGCCACGTGTACAGGCCTACATCCTGCCCACATCCTCTTTTGGCCTGGCTCCTGGCCAGCTCCCAGCGGCCTGTCCTCATTCTACCTAAAGCGTCCTCAAGTGGGGCTCTCCGGGTCTCTGTTCTGCCTCTCGGTGGCCTTTGACAGGCCCAGCTACCAACTGACAATGTCCTCTCCAGGCCCAGCTGTGACCTTTCCCGCAGCCTCCCCAGGACCAGCTGCTGCCTGCTGGTGACTTGCCCAGGCCCAGATCCTGCCTGCCTGCCTCCCAACTGTGTCCAAGGGCCCCTGGCCTCCCTCAACCTGGCCTGTTGAGGCCCCGTTCGTGCCTCTGGAAAGCCTCTCTGGAGCCAACTCTCGCCTTCTGCTGGCTGGCCTCCAGTCTTGGCCCACGTTTTCCCTGGCACTGGCCAGTCTTGGCCCAGTGGACGCTTCTCGTGGACTCTCATGGCCAGTTCCTGCCTCCCAGCGGCCTGTGCAGGCCCGAAGCTTCCCCTCCCAGAACAACCTCCCCAGGCCCGTCTCCTACCTGCTCTAGGCCCTTTCGATCCTGGCCTGCACCTCCCATGGGCCCTGTAGGCCCAACTCGTGACCTCACTGTGGCCTCTGCTCAGGCCCAGCTCCTGCCTCTGTCTTGGCCTGTTTCCACCGGCCCAGCCTCTGGCCTACTCGTGGCCCCACTCGGGCCTGTCCAGTGCCTCCTGGCGGCCCTCCCGGGCCCAGAATTGGCCTTCTGGCCTCCTCTCCAGACCCCGAACGTCTTTAAGTCGGCCTCTCGGGGCCCAGCTCCTTCTCCCGGCGGTGTCTACAGGCCCACCTTCAGGCCTTGCCTCACAGCAACCTCCTTAGACTCCTGTCCTACCCAGATCCTGGCGGCCTTTGTAGGCCCGAAAGCTCAGGCCCTCGACTCAGGCTCTCCAGGCCCACCTGGCTCTTGCCTCAAGGTGGCCTCTCCGAGCTCGGCTCCTGCCCTCCCAGGGCGTCTCCAAGCCACAGACGTCCTCAAGTTGACTTCTGCCGTCCCGGCTCTGTCCTCCTCCCGTTGGCCTCGGCAGGCCTAGGCAGCGGGTCCTGAAGACAGCCTCTCCAGGCCAATCTCCTGCCCTCCCTGTGGCATCCGCCGTGGGTGCAAAAACAGTCTCATGTGGGCCCCTGCAGGGCCAGCTCCTGCTTCCCAACAGCCCCCAGGCACACAACTCCTGCCTCCCGTCAGCCTCTCTGGGAGACCCAGTCTCTGCCTCCCTCCTGGTGGCCTCCCTGTGCCTGGCTCCTCCTCCTGGCCACGTCTACAGGCCCGCGTCCTGCCTCCCTGCAGCCTCTTTTGGCCTGCCTCCTTTTGGCAGCCTCCCCGGACCCAACTCCTTCTCCTGGCCATGTCTACAGGCCCACGTCCTGCCTCCCCATAAGGACGCTGCACCCATGGAGAGTGCTGCCGGGAGGGAAGGAGCTTGGCCTGGATAGGCCATCTTCAGGACCCACTGCCTAGGCCTGCCGAGACCAGTGGGGAGGAGGCCAGAGCCGGTCCGACAGAAGTCGACCCAAGGACGTCTGGGGCCTCGAGATGCCCTGGGAGGGCAGGAGCCAAGCTCAGAGAGGCCACCTTGAGGCATGAGCTGGGTGGACCTGGACAGCCTGAGTCAAGGGCCTGAGATTTCGGGCCTACAAAGCTGCCGGGATCATTGAGTGTTAAGTTCCTGGTTCTGATATTATATTACACTATAATTATGCAAGCTGTTACCATTTGAAAAACTTGGCAAAGGGTAGATAGGATGTCTTGTGTATTACTTCTTATAACAGCATATATCTGCAAATTTCTCAAAATAAATAATTTTAATAATTGGCTATTGTAGGACACCTTGTAAAGGCCTGATGATAATACTTTTCCCCTCTCAGGAAAAGGATAGGAAGGAACTTTGACCATCCTTAACTATTCTCCAGCAAATCTCACCAAGGCCTCTGCACGTTTCTTAAAAATAAAAATTACATTTTATTGCCACAAATAAATATAAAATGCTTTTACAGTTTCTGTATAAACTCATTCTTCATAACTTGTTGTAGGTTACTCCTTAAAGTTTTTGCTAAAAAACAAAAAGCTGCCCATTGGACCCACCTCAACGTGGTTAGGTATATCTACCCTTGTTTTAGAAGATTCTGGATTGTGAAAAAAATTTCATTGTCCTCCTAAAAATTAAGAAGTCAGATTGGCTCAGTAATATGGAAAAAAAAATCTTCATGTCTCAATAAACTCATGAAACTACAAATAGGGGAAACCATCATGACAATATATTAATATTGTATACGATTGTTTTTAGTACAGATTAACAGGCAGTAGACAACACTTTAGTTTCTTTCTTTTATTATTACACTTTAACTTCTGGGGTCCATGTGCAGAATGTGCAGGTTTGTTACATAGGTATCCATGTGCCATGGTGGTTTGCTGCATCCATCACTCCGTCATCTTTATTAGATATTTCTCCTAATGCTATTCCTCCCCTATCCCCTCCTACCCTCTGCTATCTTTCCCCTTGTCCCCAATCTCCCAACAGGCTACGGTGTGTGATGTTCCCTTCCCTGTGTCCATGTGTTCTCGTTGTTCAGCGCCCACTTATGAGTGAGAACATGCGGTGTTTGGTTTTTTGTTCCTGTGATAGTTTGCTGAGAATAACGGTTTCCAGCTTCATCCACGTCCCTGCAAAGGACATGAACTCATCTTTTTTGGATGAGACCTATAATGTGGTACATGAAATGATGGTTTAGTCAGAAATCAGAATATTTTTCTATCTATCTCCAGACAAAATGAACAATGGGTATTATTCTAAGCCAATGTAATCTGTTTATAAAAAATAGCATACAAGAGATAATCTTTCAGTAGGACATCTGGGTGGTGGGAGATAGCAGACTTTTTGCCCTGAGGATAAAAAGCTTTATGTTTTAGTTTAGAATCTAGAATAGATTCTAGAACTGTGACCTGAGGCTAAGGGTAAAGAGGCAAGATGGTTATATATAAATTACAATATATATAATGAATAGATTGTGCAAGTGGATTGATAGATGCATATATTTAACACAGTGAGACCAATGGTAAACAGATCAAACCCACTTTATTTGTGGTTTTCCAGTCACTTATATGCAATTACAATAAAGCAAATCATTCACTACATTTTTGTTAAATCATCACAAAATATATACCAAAACTCCTATTTATATGTTTAAAAACTAGTTTAAGTTTACTAGAAAATACTATCTCCATAGCAGTATAGCTAACTTATGTAACCATATTTATGTTAATTGGAGAGAATATATTTTAGCTTCAGTAAACACTTTATAAATTTTGATGCTGGGGATAAAAATATTGAGACTATAATATTTACTTTGGCTTCACAGAGTAAAAATTGTTATTCAGTCACATAGGAGATTCTTGCATTTTCTTAGTCAATCCTCAAACTACCTGAGACATAAGCATTATTAGTTATAAACAGAAACCAAGACTCAGGTATATGAAGCAATTTGTGAGTATTCATGATAGAAAATGGCAGGTTTGATTGCAACTCTGTTTGATTGCAAAGTGCTTCCTCTTTCCACTTCATCATAATGTATTTCTGGCAAGAACCATGAGAATCAAAAGTATGACCTGAAAAACTACTATGGTATTATTTTTAAGTGGTTTGCATAGACTTTGTTTTAGACACTGCTAAGCTTTTCCCAAAAAGTTGTACTCAGTTGTTCAAAGGCTAAGACAACGTTGTCCTCTTCATTTTCACATAGCTCACGCAAGGAAACACTGCAAATGAGGAAAAAAAATATAAGACCCATTTTAGTGAGATTGAATATTATAAGAAAGGCTTTCCTTGGGTAGGCAGAAGTAAGTAAATCCCATTACATGATGAAATTATGTTAGCAAAATATGAGGAATAATCATAAGAAACATATTTCTCCTAAAAAATCTTGTGTAAAATTTTTTTAAAAAGATAACAAAACAATCCCCATGCCGTTTTTCTCTATGACTATCACCAAGAGAGTCAAATTCCACATAACTCGATCCCTTCTTCCTTCAATAGTGCAACAACACAAATTCCTTTTCTTTTCTCTATGTATCTCTTGTGGAATCATTTTGTGTTATTTATGATACTGTGTCCCCTGTAAACTGAAACCCACAGGCAGCTACATCTATGACAAGACAATTATTCCTTTCTTTAGCTAGATGTGTAAAAAGATAAGGAAAACAAGATATGGTAAGCAGAATAATGGCCCTCCAAAGAGGTGCACATCATATTCCCCAGAAACTGATGAATAGGTTAAGTTACACGGCAAAGGGGAATGAATTATGGAATTAAATGAGTTCAAGTTGCTAATCAGCTGACCTTGAGATGGGAAAATAATCCTGGATTATCTGGGCAGGTTCAGTGTAATCTCAAAGGTCCCTGTAAGTGGAAGAGTGAGGCAGGAGAGAATCAGAATGATGCAGTGTGAGTCTACCAAACATTGCTGGCTTTGGAGATGAAAGGGAGCCACAAGCCAAGGAATGCTGGCAGCCTCTAAAAGTTGGAAAAGGCAATAAAAGCAGATTGTCCCTTAAGAGTCTCTAGAAAGAAATGCAGCCCTGCTGACAACTGGATTGAGCCCATTTAGACACATTTTGGACTTCTGACCTCCAGAACTGTAAAATAATAAATTTGTGTTGGTTTAAACAACTATGCTTGTGATAATTTGTTGCAGCAGCATTAAGAAACTAAGGTACAGGTAACAAAAAAGGAGAGAATAAATCCAAAAAGAACAGTACAGCTGGGCTGATCAAGGGCTGAAAACTATCATGATCTGACATCTTATCAGCCTTTTATTATTTGCACCTACCTTGTTTCCACTAGAGTCCCAGTTTTTTTCTAGTGTCGTCACTAACCTACCACAAAAATTGATCAGATCTGTCTGAGTTACACCAAATTTCCTTCTGAGTTACAGACTTACAATTGTGACTACTGAACACTTCCTCCCGATTGGTATCTCCCAGATGTAATGTGAGGGGTATAAATTCTAACTCATGAGTTTTCATTCTCATCCTCAAATGTCACGCTCACCCTTGTTTCCCATGCATCCTTAACAAAAATAGAAACTTTGGTCATCTTTAGCAACTGCATAAATTTTTTTTTACAATTTCTTGATTTTTACCTCATAAATATTTTTCTGATCACACTTTGGCATATTTCAATTCCCTTAATTCAGACCTTCACTCATTTTCACCTGCATGACTGTTGCAGTCTTTGCACCTACACATTTCTGCTGCATAAACAGTCCGCATGCTCAGGCCACCCTCATGCTACATTGCTCAGAAGATGAAGGCCAAACTTCTTAATGTTAACATATAGACTTTCCTGATATAGATCCAAATTCCGTTTAAAGTCTCTTACAACAACCTGGCACTTCCCCTGGTCTCTGTCAAATCCCCATATTCTCCATGTCAGTGTAGTGAGCTTGGAGTCTTTCCCTGACACATCAGGCCCTTTCTCATTGCTGTACTTTGAAAATACTATTTCTTCTGCTCCATAATTAAGGGCTTAGTCAAAAAACTACTTCATGTGAGACTCCTTCTTTGAATGCAAATAGAGTTAGCCATTCTTTTATCTGCCGTCACAGCCCTGGCCGTGTTTGGAAGGTCTGTAAGTCAGCTTCTTTCACTACACTGTAAGAGTTGTTTTTAAGCAGGTATATCAATTCAATGATCCTTTGGCTGGGTATGGTGGCTCGCACCTGTAATCCTAGCACGTTAGGAGGCCGAGGCAGGCGGATTGCCTGAGTTCAAGAATTTCGAGACAGGCCTGGGCAACAGAGTAAAACCCCATCTATACTAAAAATACAAAAAATTATCGGCGTGGTGATGGGCGCCTGTAGTCCCAGCTACTCGGGAGGCTGAGGCAAGAGAACCGCCTGAACCAAGGAGGCAGAGGCTGCAGTGAACCAAGATGGCGCCATTACCCTCCAGCCTGGGCAACAGAACAAGACTCCATCTCAAAAAAAAAAAGGTTTTTAGATGATCCTTTATAGCTCACATGCTTAGAAGTGTGTCTCATACCAACAATGCTTCAATACTTCTTAGATGACGCATAAATGAATGATTTCCTCGGCCAAGCCTTAGAGACAGCTTCCAAGTCTGTGGAGTTTCTTAGGCTGTTCTGGAGATTATAACTTGACTAACTACAAGTCACTCAAGGAATACCCTATCTAGAGATAATACAAGTGGACAAACCAGTTTCCTTCTGCTCCCAAAAGTCTTACTCTCTGTATGAAAAGTCCAAACAGGCCTAATTCTGCTCAGATCCAAGATATAAAACAAGACTTGATTAGCAAGAACCTAATAATGGAGAGATGTGTGTCAAATTAAATATACAAAAAGTGACAGGGCAAAGCAACACCCATAAACTATTGAGATGCATGCAGATTGAAGACTTTGGAAAGATGGACATTTAACCAAGCAACATTAGATGGTCAGTGGAGCCTAAGAAGGGGGTACCCAAATAAAGTTTGGTATTGCTTGGGACGCCACTAGGTTTTGTTAAAGATGAAAATAGGAGGCCAATATGAGAGATTAGAGTCAGATGGAGCCTGGAGAAAACATTGGAGGAAACAAGAAAGTCAAAGTATGTAACAGAATGTAAACCGGAGACCTGATGAAGCCCTAAGGAGCCCTCTGAAATATCATGTCCTTGACACACATTGCTTATGGCAATTGAGAATACAAGGATCCAGGAGTCAGCAAAGTATTCAAAACTATTGCTGCCTGTCAGTGCATGATGCCTGGGGCTGAGACTCTAGTCTGGATGAAACTTCATCTCAAATAGACATTGGAATTAATTCTATTATAGAAATAATGCAACAGGTGTTGAGGAAACATTCTGCAGAGCCTTTGGGGAGCTGAACTGCATTGCACATAAGAAGCTTAAAGGCACTTTCATGTACATGGCTTATAGTAAGGGCTCAACATTTTTCAAATTATAAATAAATTATTAAAAGCTCTAAAATCAATATTTAAATATACAACACACCTGATAGATTTAAGGGTGAGTGCAAAATCCTTCAACAAATTATAAGCATCTCCTTCATTCATCCTAAGCGAAAAAACATTTTGAAAATTAATAACACAAAACATTAAAGAACATCTTATTTCATATTTAAATGTTGGATTTATTAATAATAGGCTATTTTGTCTGTCAAGATCTGTTTCCCAGAATCATTTCTGCTACAGACTCCCAGATATTGATTTAATCTACGGCAATGGTGATTATGAATTCAAGAAGTGAAATTTCGGATAATCAATAAAAATAGGAGGCTGGACATCTCAGGGGATAACCAAAATAGAAAAGTAAAACTCAGGAGGGTAAATTAGAACTAGAGACTCAAAAGAAACAGATGTATTATTTACTAATGTCATAGCTGCTTTATTCACAATGAGTCACTTTTTTTCAAAACAGTGCTTGACATCTTTGAAGATTGTCAGAATTTCTTAACACCTTAATTCAGTAAGGATTGCTCAAATTTTTATATAAAAAATAAATTGGTGGCTGGGTGTGGTGACTCATGCCTAGAATCCTAGAACTTTGGGAGGCCGAGGCTGGCGGATCATGAGATCAAGAGATTGAGACCATCCTGGCCACCATGGTGAAACTGCAACCTTACTAAAAATACAAAAATTAGCCAGGTGTGGTGGTGTGCACCTGTAGTCCCAGTTAGCCCTAGTTACTTGGGAGGCTGAGGCAGGAGAATCACTTGAACCTGGGAGACGGAGGGTTGCACCACTGCACTTCAGCCTGGTAACAGAGCGAGACTCCATCTCAAAAAAATAAATAGATAAATAAATAGGTTTCCTGCTTTGGTGTGACAGAATCCCCCACCCCACAACTGTGTGTCCAAGTCAATTTCTTCATCCTAGGTAAATCCAAGAGTGTTTACTCCTGGTTACTATTTTTGAAAACGTTTTTCCTGCCACAGAACTAAAACAATTGTCATGTACTCAGTCCTATATCTACTCTTCTCAAATGTTGGAGAGCAAGGCATTATTTGTCATTATTTATTCAGTTTTAAATTTTATATTCATGAATAAATAGGATAGTAACAAAAATAAATCTATGAGCATATGCAGATATTTATATCTTTAGAGTACAGCATTATGTCATGTGAGCTGGCCTAAGTGCCAAGATTTTGCTGGAAAACCACAAACAAAAATAATACTAAATTTGTTATTCTCTCTTGCCATTAGTCTCCAAAAAAAAAATCTAGTATATTTAGCATGATTTAAATTATACTTGAAACTGTAATGAGGATTCTTCCTTAAAATTCATTAAATTAATTCATTAGGGATGGAGATGAGGGGACAGAAAGACATAGAGAGGACATACCTGTTATCCTGGACTAATCCTAGCAAGGAGCCATGTTTGTAGAAATCCAGGGCATAGGCATTAAGTGGCATTTTCCTTCCTCGGTTATCAAATCTCTGTGACAACAGCACTGGAGCATGAGAGCGATTGACACCGATTGTGCCTAGAGTAACCTGAGAAAATACGGTTCTTCTTCATGTATTATTCATGTATAAAGAAGGTTTATAATTTCTTATGTGGTGCTTTGTAGTTAGATCCTTTAGTCCCCATTTTTAAAGCCCATTCTTCGCTGTGAAGGAAGAGGGCGTCTTATCCACACATTGTAGTAGCACCATCCTAAGCAAGCCTGGAGAGAGGCTCAGCTCCACCCCATAAAGATTACTGCCTCCACAAAATACTGATAACACTTTCAACCAGTCACCCACTAGACTATAGACACACTCACAAGGAAAGAAAACCTAACATTTTATTCTCCTTATTGGTGGTGGAAATTTACTTGTAAACAGAATATCAATCAGCTAGAGGCTTATACATCACAAGAAAATAATTCAACGGAACTAACAATGTTTGGAACCCAATTACCTAAGTTTTAAAAAAAAGGACACAACTACTTTTTAAGTGAGTTGGTAGTCACTTGAGAAGTTTAATAGTTGAATATTCTTATTCCTATCTGACTCAGAAAATTATTTTAACCCAGAAAATCAATACCTAAGAGAAACTATTGCATACATGCACCAGATATCCATAGCAACCCTTTGTGTGATAGCAAAGACTAGAAAGAAACACAACCATTCAAAACAGGAGAATAGATCAAAAGGCTCTTTGATATTCACACTATAAAGTATTATTAAGTAGTAAAAGTAAAGGAGAGTTTGATATTATAACAGAGATAAACTTTAAGGCATAGCATTGAATGTAAATAAAAGCAACTTCCAGGAGACTGAAGTAACTTACTTCACTTTTCATAAAATTCAAGCAAACAAATATAAAAAGGGATTTTCTAATATGTAGTTTTTAAAATGGAAAATGAAAAACACAAAGTTTAGAAAGGTTGATGGCCTGGGGGAAGAGGGAGACAAGAAAATTAAAAGTGGGAGGAGCACACGTATCCTTAGTACATGGTATCCATTTAGTTCAAGGCTTTATAGCATATCTATGTGCTATAAAATTATATATTTGTATGCATATTTAACATTATATTAAAATATAATAAATAATAAAAGCAAAACAATTTTAAGAGGTTATAACTTATTTTAGTAAGGTAAATTTGTATAAAGTGAGTTGGGTAAGGTAAATTATGTGAGGGAATATGAAAAAAATGTGAGTTCAACAGAAAAATAACTGCAAATTTATAAATCCCTATAAAAAGTTTTTTTTGACTTGTTTTTAACTTAATGACTATGGGTGTAAAAACACTTTCTTATTGATACTCCATTTTATACAAATAAAAGAATGATTCATTGGTTTCAGCATACCAACATTTATTTGAAACTAAAAACTATAACATTAGAAAGTATTTAAATTTAGGATAAAGATGTATGTGCTTATTTAAAATGCACAAGGGGTATATCATTTTCAAAATTACTTTAAGTGATAGAGGACTATGATTTTGGAATGAAATAGAACTGAGACACCAATATCAATCCATAATATCAAATGTAATAAAACATTTTTTCTTAAATTTTGTATTAAAATATAAATTAAATTTCAAAAGTTTCAACATTCATATGAATTATCCAGGATCTTCCAGATGTGTCTAGTTCTTTGCATTCCATTTTAGGCATCACGGATGCAGAATGTAAGTAGTATTCACAGCATTTATAGCAGTACTGAGAAAGCTTGAAGACAGTTTTATGTGCTACTTCCATAGCAAACTTGTGTTAATATTAGCAGAGTCTTCAGAGATGGAAGAAAAGTAGTGGTGCCTGGAAACTTCTGAGTAGTGTCCTCAGGCCAGTTCTGAGAAACTGAAATCATACTGGCTTCAAGAGCACCAATATCTGTTGATAAGCCCAGAATTTTTTTTTTTTCCTTTTTAATCAGGGAAATTTGAAGTTCTTCCTAAGCTTCCTAGCAATATAAATCCATTCTTTCTTAAATACCTTTTATTAATAAAACTCATCCTTCACTTACATGGTTTGGAGTTTCCAGTTTAAGCAGATCACCATCAAAGTTCCCAGACAGACAAACAAATGGTGAAATTGCTATTCTTCCTTCCTTGCAGCTCATCAAATGAGATACAAGTTGGGAGTCTTCACACTCTTTACCTGTGAATTCTGACCATAATAGTCAGGAATAGATTAGTTTTGAACTCAGCCAAATTGTAAGACCTCAGATACTTTCTCTAGACTATGTTACAAGGGGAGCCATTCAGCTTCATGTAATGAAGACTGTAATGCTTTGTAAGTTATATCACATAAGGTAAGTAGCACAGCTTGGCACAGAATACATTAAATGCAAGTTGGCTATTAATGTTCGTATCACTATTATAAAAATTTGTATTATATTTTAGTTGCTTTAATAAGAAATGAACGACTAAATTTAAATTGTATACTCTTATCAGAGAATTATAGTTATTACCTTTGTACTTTTTCTTACTGAACTCAAATCTGGCTTCAGAATCTTTCTTGAAACCATGCAGCCACGATTAGTACGTTTGGAAGTAGTGCATGACAATAAATATATTTTCCATTTATATTCTTATAAATGGAAAATAGATCAGACGTTAAAACTGGGCTCCAATTTGTAATTGAGGCAAAATATTCACAGACTCCAATCTCACCCCATCTGTGATGGTCACTTTTTCATGTCCATTTTCCCTTAGAAGGCTTCCATCTATTAGCTCATGAGAAGAAGAGCAAATGCTAAAAGTGTTAACCATGTGATAAACACTATTTTAAAATCTTCATATATAGTAAATTGATCATTTAACACTAATCAAAACTAGATAGATAATGTATTCCCTTTCTCATATGTGTGTTCAGAAAACTAAGGCATGAGTGTGGAGTCTCTCACTCAAGATCTCACAGGTAATAAGTCACAGAGCCAGAGTTTGGACCCAGGAAAGATGCTCACAGTTTATGTTTATGAACGCTAAGCGTATTTCCTCTCAAAACAGAGTAACAGAATTAGTCTCTAGTTTCTCTTCATCTCAGAGATGACTTACTGTATTTTCCAGGCTTGACCCTGAAGCAACACTTAACAAGATGGTTATAAATGGCCCTACTTATTTTCCGTCTCTTTTCCCCTTTTAATGTCTAAGAAGCACATTTTTTTTTCTCTAGAAAGCAAAAGGAATCCCCTCACTTGAAGGCAGGATAACCTTTATGGGGTTCCACTCTTCTTCCAGAATAAATTATGCTTAGGTAAGATTATTTATTCTCCAAATTTTTCCACAATGGAGGTAAAATATACTTACTGATTTTTGACAATGGGAGTTGATACTCCTGATTCATGTCAGCCAGTTTGGAAACAATTTGTAGGAAAGTGGAAAAATCCTCCATAATTTTCCTGTTATACTCATCTAAAGCATCACTGAAATCTTCAGGGAGATCATCAAGGAACACCTAGAAGCCGAATAATTTTCATAGAGATCTATTTACTTTCCTTCAAAACTGAATCTTTGAAAGAAAAAATGTAAAGAACACTGCAATATAGTTTTATAGTTATCTATTAATATTTATTCAATAATGTCATTGTTTATTTTTCACTGGTGAAATTCAGGTATATTCATCTTCTGTTCCTATTTGCAATTATGAAAACAAATACCTTACTCTTTACCCTTAAAAATATATTTTAACATACTGAATCAAAACCACTTTTAAATAGAAGCATGCCCTCAAATAGCATTAGATTTATAAATATATTTGAATAGCAACAATGAGAAAAGTACATTTGCATGCCTAGAATAAATATCACTTTGTTGTGAGAGTTTTGAAAAGGCTCACTGGATTCATTTTGCTAATAATTTGTTAATTATTTTTTTCACTCATATTCATGAAAGAGAAGTATCTTAGTATCAAAACCAGGAAATGACATAACAACAACAAAAAAGAAAACTACAGACCAATATCTCTGAAGAACATAAATGCAAAAATCCTCAACAAAATACTAGCTAACAGAATCCAACAGCATATCAGAAAGATAATCCATCATGATCAAGTGGGTTTCATACTAGGGATGCAGGGATGGTTTAACATATGCAAGTCAATAAATGTGATACACCACATAAACAGAATTAAAAATCACATGATCATCTAAACAGATGCAGAGAAAGCATTTGACAAAATCCAGCATCTCTTTATAATTAAAACCCTCAGTAAAATTGACATAGAAGGGACATACCTTAAGGTAATAAAAGTCATCTATAACGAACTCACAACCAACATTATACTTTACAGGGAAAAGTTGAAAACATTCCTAGGGGGAAATGCTTTCAAAAGCATTTTGAAAAAGATTCGTTTAAAAAGCCTCTAGAACTGATTGATGAATTCAGTTAAGTTTCAGGATACAATATTAATGTACACAAATCAGTAGCTGTGCCATATGCCAATAGTGACCAAGCTGCGAATCAAATCAAGAACTCAACCCCTTTTACAATAGCTGCAAAATAAAATAAAATAAAATACTTAGAAATATACCTAGCCAGGAGTTGAAAGACCACTACAAGGGAAACTACAAAACACTGCTGAAAGGAATAATAGACATCACAAACAAATTGAAACATGCTCATGTATGGGTAAAATCAGTATTGTGAAAATGACCATACTGCCAAAAGCAATCTACAAATTCAGTACAATTCCCATCAAATTACCATAATCATTCTTAATAGAGCTAGAAAACACAATCCTAAAATTCATATGGAACCAAAAAAAAAAAAAAAAAAAAAAAAAAAAAAAAAAAAAAAAAAAAAAAAAAAAAAAAAAAA
>PVKP010009754.1:0-33590 GCA_004027715.1 Plecturocebus donacophilus | reverse complement strand
CCTGACTTCAAATTATACTATACCATTACAGTCACCAAACCACAAGGTACTGGCATAAAAATAGACACATAGACCAATGGAACAGAATAAAAAACACACAAATAAAGGCAAACACAGCCAACTGATCTTTGACAAAGCAAATGAAAACATAAAGTAGGGAAAGGGCATCCTATTCAACAAATGGTTCTGGGATAGTTGGGCAAGCCACGTGTAGCCAAATGAAACTGAATCCTTATCTCTCACCTTATACAAAAATCAATACAAGATGGATCAAAGATTTAAATCTAAGACCCGAAAGCATAAAAATTCTAGAAGATAACATTGGAAAAACCCTTCTAGACATTGGCTTAGACAAAGGCTTCATGACCAAGAACCCAAAAGAAAATGCAACCAAACCAAAGATAAATAGATGGGACTTAATTAAAAACTGTCTGCACAGCAAAAGAAATAATCAGCAGAGTAAACAGACAACCCACAGAGTGGGAGAAAATCTTTGAAAACTATGCATTCAACAAAGGACTGAATACATAGAATCTACAAGGAACTAAAATCAGCAACAAAAAAATAACCCCAACAAAAAGTGAGCTAAGGACATGAATAGACAATTCTCAAAAGAAAATATACAAATGGCCAACAAACATATGAAAAAATGCTTAAAATGACTAATTATCATGGAAATGCAAATCAAAACCACAATGCAATGCCACCTTACTTCTGCAAGAATGGCCATAATCAAAACATCAAAAAATAACAGACATTAGCATGGATGTGGTCAAAAGGAAATGCTTTTATACTGCTGGTGAAATTGTAAAGTGGTAAAACCACCATGGAAAACAGTGTGGAGATTCCTTAACAAACTAAAAGTATATCTACCATTTGATCCAGCAATCCCACTACTGGGTACCTACCCAGAGGAAAATAAGTCTTATACAAAAAAGATACTTGCACAGGCATGTTTACGGCAGCACAATTTGCAATTGCAAAAATATGGAGCCAGCCTAATTCCCCATCAATTAACGAGTGGATAAAGAAAATGTCTTACATACATATTATGGAATACTACTCAGACATAAATAGAAATGAAATAATGGCATTCACAGCAACCTACATGGAGTTGGAGACCATTATTCTCAGTGAAGCAACTCAGGAATGGAAAACCAAACATTGTATGTTCTCACTTATAAATGAGAGCTAAGCTCTGCGGACACAAAGGCATAAAAATGATACAGTGGACTTCGGGGACTCATGGGAAAAGGTGTGAGGGGGTGAGGGATAAAAGACTACACACTGAGTGCAGTGTACACTGATTGGATGATGGGTGCACCAAAATCTCAGAAACCACCACTAAAGAACTTACACATGTAACCAAACCAATTTTATCAAAATTGATAAAATTGTTTTATCAGTTTTGCCTCTCCTCCTATTTTCTTGAATGTATTAATCACACTTAAAGTCCTTATATGTTAACACTAACATCTGGATCATTTATGGAGCTACAATTATCAACCTCTTTTCTTCCTGCTTATTGGTCATGTGTTCAAACTGCTTCCCAGAAAACTATTGAAATTTTTAAAAATCCCCCCAAAAAATTCATATGTGGTCATCTGAAAAAGTATCTTTGATATAAATATAAAAAAGCAAATAGTATGTTTAATATGATTCTAGTTATGTATAACCAAGAATTTATATATGTGTATATCTGATGAATGTGTGTATTTGCACATAAAATATCTGAATCAACAACAACAAAATATTGCTCCATTGTCCACTAGCTCCCATTATTTTGGTAAAAAAAGAGATCTATCATTCTCATTATTGCTTCTTAGAAGGAGATGTGTCACTTTATTTCTGTCCTAGGTGATTTATTATTTCCTTTTTGTGTTTTAAGCAGTTTTAGCTTAATGTTTATCTGTATTTTCTCTTCCTGAAGTTAACTAGGGTTTTAAAACTATGGTAAGCTATCTTTTATCAGCTTTGGAAAATTCCCAGCTATTATCTTTTTGATAATATCTTTGGCCATTTTTCTCCATCTTCTTTTTCTGGGATTCCCATTATATATACATTAAACTTTTTCAGTGTGACTCATGTTTCTTATGCTGTGTGATTTTTAAAATTTCTTTTATCTCTGTGCTATACTTTGGATGCTTTCTATTATGCTGTCAACTTACTGATCATAACTTCTGAAATGCATATTCTGAAAGTAAGATATTGTATTTTCAGTTCTAGAATGTCCATTTAGTTTTACACATTCTAATTATCTAGTAAAAATATCCATCCTTTTACCAATTTTTGCCTCTCCTCCTATTTTCTTGAACATAGTAATCATACTTAAAGTCCTTACATGCTAACACTAATGTCTGGATCATATATGAATCTACGATCATCAACGTCTTTTCTTCCTGCTTATTGGTCATATGTTCATGCTTACTCACCTTTTTAGGTTTTGGTTTTGGTTTTGCCCCAGAAATCGTTTTCAAAGGATTTTACAGGCTTTAGATGTTATCTTTCACCAGAGTGAATGCCCCCATTTTCATGTTTAGCCAAGAGAGTGAAAGTATGATCACCTCAATTCAAGTACAGACTGCAGTGGGTATTGTTTTACAGCTTTAATAAGTCTCATTCTATATCTGCTTTGTCGTTCTTTCTAGGTCATGACTTTCTTGGGATTTTCAGAACAAGGCTAGTTGGTCTTACTCTTCTCAAATATAAAAAACTACTGAAGATTCACCTCTTTCCTGTACACTTCCTATACTGCTGTTTAATTTTCCAGTCCTAGATGGCTTCAAAAATGTCTTGAAGGGGATACAAACGTATCCATGAAGGCAGACCCAGATCCTTTTCTCTAGTAAGTTTTTATTTAATATATGGGACTTTAGAAATTATTATCTAATTTTTTCTTTTTCTTAGAGATGAGGTCTCCCTATGTTCCCCAGAACATGGCCTCAAACTCCTGGGCTCAAGCAATCCTCCCACCTCTGACACCCAAAGTGCTGGGATTACAGGCGTGAGTCACCGTGTCTGGCCTATTTTTCAGTCATTTGGTGTAGCACTCCAACATTTCATGCAGATCTGTCTGTTACTCAGAAAAGTGTATTTTTATCATGACCTTTTTTTTCAAAATAGATATATTGAATTTTCTAAGTTAAATATAAATTTATTTAAACAGAACAATTAAATAATTGTTTAAAAAATGTACGGGTGGTGAAAAGTGTGAAGATGATAGGTTAGAGCATGTGTTCACTGCTCTAGAGGTCATTCTATGAGAGTACAGATTTGTAATCCCACATTGTGGGATTAGAAGATATATGTGAACTCTTTTCGTTTTGTTCTGTAGCACCTTCTCACTAAAGTTATCTAATATAAACCAGCATATCCCATTTTATTCTAGGGAAGTATAATAGTAATAGTATTTGATGTCGAGTTGACAGTAGAGAATCATAACCAAAGAAAATGTTGCATGTTACAAATAAAATTGAAAAAGTACTTCTCTGTTTTTTGGTCCCTGTGAGTCGAGGAATGATTTCTTAGATAACTATTCTAATATTTTCTCAGAGAAGATGTTATAATTCACAACATATACTTCTCTTCCATAGTCCTACCTAAGGTAAAAGGATCCTAAAAGAACAGTATATTTGGTGATAAAGATAGTTGTTTCACTTAAATGTATAATTAGCAAATATTTTCTTTAGTCATCTGGTGTTATAATTTGATACAATCTGATGAAAAACATAAGTAAAATGTTGATGGTGTTTTTCCACAAAGACTTGAACTTTTTGGTAGCTTTACAGAGGAAGACATGAATTACAGATTAAATATCACACTGGTTACAGAAAGAACAAATTATTCTACAAAATGAACTGTCCTTTGAATTGCAATTTTACTGCTGCTGAGTCATTTTAGGTAAGATTTATTTAGTGATTTTACATTACTAAATTTTATCAGAATCATACATTTTACCTTTGATTGATAAAACTCATATTTAGCATCTTGGAACTTTGGTAGAAAATATCTTCTTCCAAAGAGATGTGCCAATACTAACATTAGCTTTTCCATAACATCTTGAGAAAAATGTTTTGAGCCTATAGAAAACAAAGTATCTGTTTGTAAATATAAAAGGGTATAATTCTAGTTTTTTCATGTTTAAATGGAATGTCATATTACATTTGATTTCATGGAAACTAAAAATGTATGACAAATATGGCAATTGAAGAGTTACTATATATCTGCTAACAGTTTTTATCTGTGCCTTCTTTTCCATTGTTGTTACCTATACCCTAATTTGGATCCTAATCATCCCACACAAGTTGCCTTATTTCCTTGCCTAGATTTTCCACACTTTAGTCTATCTTAGTGATTTTAAGAATACCATACAGATCTAGTGTTTAAATGTAAAAATCAAAGTTTTTAATCAAAAATGTATCAAATACAATGTATTTTAAAATTTACTTAATGTGGGTAAAATTTTGGTAATTTTAGGAGAAGATATGATTCTAAATTACACTATTAATATAATATCTGCTCTTTAGGTATACTATATAGTAATAGTCAAAGAAAATATGATTGGAAGAAGGTATTTACAAATATTAACAGTAATTAAACTGTGGGTAGTGTAATTATGAGTAATTTTTTAACTTAATGCTTTCCTATATCCTTTTACTATGATGATTATATATTGCATTTAATTAGAAAAAAAATATTTTCTGAGAAGTGTATATTATTTAATATGTTGTTAATACTGGAGGCAAGGAATCACTGAAGTTAATACTTTGGAGGCATTAAATAGGTGTCATAAAATATAGCTGACTATCCTATAATATGTATGAGTAGATATTTATTTTGTCAATTGAAGATCTATAAATAATCTACATATTAATTGCATTTTCTTTATGAAAAATATCCTGAAGTGTTGGCTTTCTACAAATCTTTTGCTATTTTTGTTCTCTGTGTCTACATAGATATATAAAATCTCAAGCTTACCTTTCCTGGTTGGCTGACAGAGATCATGGAAAAGGCCACTTACAAGAAAACTGACAAAAACAAGATTCGAAGGTTCATGATAATGCAAATGTGATACAAGTCCAGCAAACCCCATAGGATTACCTTCTTGATCTAAATAGCCCTAATGAACAAAAAGCAATTTATTAGTTTGAGTCAACTCACCATATAATTAATAAGTAACTTAGTAAGTACCAGTTTAAAATAGTATTTAATGCCAATATAAGAAACATTTGTAACTATTACCTTGCCCAACTTTTATAATTATACCATTTATAAGTAATATCAATCATTGGATAGAACCTTCTAAAAGCTACAATTAGTTCAGCATGGTAAGAAATCTAGATAGTAGCAATGCTATTTCCCCACAAAAAAGTGCAGTAATACATACCTCTTTCACCAGGAACTGCAAAGAAAACAAGAAGTAAAGTTTTAACATGTCCATGGCTCTGGATTGCTTGAAGGACAGCAATGAATGCTTTAGCACTGATAGCACCTTTAAAGAAAAGAGTACTTTTAGACACACAACTTTAAGTGTTATGAAATATATTTGAAAATGATAATAAAGGATAGATCAATGTCTCTTATACCACACAGATATTATAAATGTATCAGATAAAATTCAATGTATTTGTTTTATAACGTCACATGGCAAATCCTTTCTTTAACAAAATAGAGCACACACACAGAATTGTCAGAAATGAAAATACTGCCAAACAGTCTGGTTATAAAAGCCCTTCCAGTTTTAGAGCTTATAGCTTTTAAATTGTTCTAGAAGAAAAAAGATATGTTATCCCATGTTCTGCAGTATTGTTGCAAAAATATGTAACCAGGTTGATTTCAACCAATATTATAAAAATATTGTTTATTTTCCAGTGTAAAACTGCATTAAAGTACATGTATCTTTCAACTTTCACTAAAATGTCTATGTAATTAAAAAAAAAAATCCCAGCATCACCAAAATTGAAACTGAGCTGTCTTTAAGCCTGAGGGTTATAGAACCTAGAAAGAGTCTCTACTTATTATAAGACTAGTGGACTAGGAGGAAGGAAGGAGGGAAGGAGGGAGGGAGGGAGGAAGAAAGGAAGGAAGGAAGGAAAGAAGGAGGGAAGGAAGGAGGGAGGGATGAAGGAAGGAAGTAGGAAAGGAGAGATGGAAAGAAAAAGAAGGGAAGAGGAAGGGGAGAGGGAGAAAGGGAAGGAGAGAGAAAAGGAGAAAGAGGAAGGGTGGAAGAAGGGAGTGCACTTTCCATCTCCTTACTGTGGGATGATACTTTTTGGGGGTATCATATACGGCCTTTTTTTTTACCACCTATTGTCTCTCACATGCCACATTGAGTCCAAGATGGCAGTAGTCAGAAAACAGCAGAGTAGTAAGGAGTGAGGGTTTCATGGTGGTTCACTATAACCACAGAGATACAGACCTTATATGTAAAGTCATACTAAGATGGTAAGAATCCTGATGGCATTGCATACTGTAGTTTATTGTGATTAATGTCATTCATATATCAATGTGTGAGTAAGAACGGCAAAAGTAGAACATGACATTTCAGTCAAGAAACTACATAGATGAAGATCTGCTAAACACTGGTGTTTGGGCCAAAATCTATTCATCCAGCTTAGATTTAAAAGGGTATTTGATTAGCATTTAGATGGATAGAGTGAAACCAGAAGAAATTTCATACATCCTATTGCTTGGCAAACCAACAGATTTGGATAGATGCATCCAAAATGGTAAAATAGAAAAACCCACAGCAAATCACTTCTTCTTTAGAAAAATTGATCATCTTCCTAAAATTATTGTCATGCTATAAATATTTATTGAATGTCTACATCAGAAAATCAGACAAAGTATTGGCCTTGAAGTGCTTACATTCTAATGGGAAATATAGAGAAAATACATAAAAACATGATAGAGGTAGAAAGATAGATAATAGATGATTGACAGATGTAGATAGATGTAGACAGATGAACAGAAAGATAGATGATAGAACAATACATGATAGAAAGGTGGGTAGATAGAAGATAGATAGATGATAGATAGATATAGGTAGGTAGGTAGATGGATAGAAAGATGATAGACATAAAGAGAGATAGGTCAATGTAGATAGATACATAGTTAGATAGATTTGTTGTTATATGGTAAGTGATGAGAACTCTATTGAACTGAATAAGGAACACTGTCAACGCAGCAGACAGGAGAAACATTTACAATTAAGAAATCATGGTGAGGGCAGGCTTCAGTAAGTAATGCTAGAGCAAAGAATTTAATGTGGTAAGGGAGTGAGGTCATGTATATGTCACAGGAAATATCTTAGAAGCAGAAGAAACAGCAGGAGCCATGGTATTCAGGCCAGAATATGCCTGGAGTGTTCACGGAGTGGGTAGCAGGCCATGGGAGAGAGAGGAAGAAGTGAGCTCTATGATCTGACAGGAGATCAGATTCTACAGAACCTCACAGACTGTGACAAGGACATCTTTTCCTCTAAAGAAAAAATCTGATCTATGAAAACTGCTTTTTGTATGCAGCAAAAAAAAAAAAAAAGATATTTTGATAAAATATTTGTATGCCCTCTCTCACCACACCTATTCAACATAGTATGAAACTTCTGGCCAGGTCAATCAGTCAAGAGAAAGAAATAAACGATATTGAAAGAGGAAGAGACGAAGTAAAAAAATTGTCGTTTGCAGATGACATGACCCTATATCTAGAAAACTCCAATATCTCAACCCAAAAGCTTCTTAAGTTGATAAGCAACTTCAGCAAAATCTCAGGATACAAAATCAATGTGCAAAAATCATAAGCATGTTACTATAAACCAACAACAGACATACAGAGAGCCAAATCACAAATGAACTTCCCTTCACAATTGCTACAAAGAGAATATAAAACCTAGGCATACAGCTAACAAGGGATGTGAAGGGCTTCTTCAAGGAGAACTACAAACCACTGCTCAAGGATATCAGAGAGGACACAAACAAATGGAAAAACATTTCATGCTCATGCATAGAAAGAATCAATATTGTGAAAATGGCCTGACTGCTCAAAGTAATTTATAGATTGAGTGTTATTCCCATTAAACTACCATTGACATTCTCCACAGAATTAGAGAAAAACTATTTTAAAATTCATAGTGGAACCAAAAAAGAGCCCATATAGACAAGACAATTCTAAGAAAAAAGAACAAAGCTGGAGGCATCACACTACCTGGCTTCTACCTTTAATACAAAGCTACAGTAAGCAAAACAGCATGGTACTGGTACAAAAACAGACACATAGACCACTGGAAAACAATAGAGAACTCAGAAATAAGACTATACATCTACAACCATCTGATCATCAACAAACCTGACAAAAAGAAGCAATGGGGAAAGAATTCCCTATTTAATAGACGGGGATGGGAGAACTGGCTAGCCATATGCAGAAAATTGTACTGGACCCTATTCTTAAACCTTATACAAAAATCAACTCAAGATAGATTGAAAACTTAAAGGTAAACCCCAAAATTATAAAAATTCTAGAAGATAGCCTAGGCAATACTATTCAGGACATAGGCATGGGCAAAGATTTCATGATTGTTGTGGCTTGGCTGTGTACTCACCCAAATTGCATCTTGAATTGTAACTCCCACGATTCCCTCATGTCACAGAAGGAACCCAGTAGGAGGTAATTGAATCATGGGGGTGGATCTTGCCCATGAAGTTCTCATGATAGTCAATCTCATGAAATCTGATGGCTTAAAAAAGAGTAGATCCCCTGTACAAGCACTCTCTCTCTCTCTTTCTCTCTCTCTCTCTCTTTCTCTCTCTCTGCCTGCTGCCATCATTGTAAGCTGTGACTTGCTTCTCCTTGAATTCTATGATGATTGTGAGGCTTCTCCAGCCACGTGGAGCTGTAAGTCCATTAAAATTCTTTCTTTCGTAAATTTCCCAGTATCGTTTATGTCTTTATCAGGAGTGTGAAAACAGACTTAATACAGTATTGGTACCAGTGGAGTGGGGCACTGGTGAAAAGATACCCAAAAATGTAAAAGTGACTTTAGAACTGAGTAAGAGCCAGAAATTGAAACAGTTTGGTGGGCTCAGAAGAACAAAGAAACATGTAGGAAAGTTTGGAACTCCCTAGAGACTTCTTGAACGGCTTTGACCCTTAAAATGCTGATAATGATAGGGACAATAAAATCTAGGCTGAAGTGGTCTCAGATGGAGATGAGGAACTTGTTGGGAAAAAGAGCAAAGATGACTTTTGTTATGTTTTAGCTAAAAGACTGGCAGCATTTTCCCTCTGCCTGAGAGATTTTTGGAACTTTGAACTTAAGAGAAATGACTTAAGGTATCTGGCAGATTAAATTCCTAAGCAGCAAAGCATTCAAGATGTAGTAACATAGGTGCTGTTGAAGGCATTCAGTTTTATAAGGGAAGCAGTATAAAAGTTCAGAAAACTTGTAGCCTGACAACACGATAGAAAAGAAAATCTCATTTTCTGAGAAGAAATTCAAGCTGGCTGCAGAAATTTGCTTAAGTAATAGGGATCCAAACATTAATCACCAAGACAGTGGAGAAAATGTCTTCAGGGCATGTCAGATATCTTTGTGGCAGCCCCTTTCATCACAGGCCCAGAGGTATAGGAGGAAAAAATGGTTTTATTGGCCAGGCCCTAGGTACTTCTGCTGTGTAAAGTCTAGGGATCTAGTTCCCTGCATCCCAGCTGATCCAGCTAAAAGGGACCAAGGTACAGCTCGGGCTGTTGCTTCAGAGGGCGGAAGCACCAAGCCTTGGCAGCTTACATGTGGTGTTGAGCCTGTGGGTGCACAAACATCAAGAATTGAGGTTTGGGAACCTTTGCCTAGATTTCAGAGGATGTATGGAAATGCCTGCATGTCCAGGGGGATGTTTGCTGCAGGGACGGGGTCCTCATGGAAAACCTCTGCTAAGGCAGTGAAAAGAAGAAATATGAAGTTGGAGACCCCACATAGAGTGCCTGCTAGGGCATCACCTAGTGGAGCTGTGAGAAGAGGACCACCATCCTCCAGACCCCAGAATGACAGATCCACCGACAGTTTGTGCCATGTGCCTGGAAAAGTCACAGACACTCAACACCATCCCATGAAGGCAGCCAGGAGGGGCAATACACCCTGCAAAGCCACAGGAGTGGAGCGGCCCAAGGCCATAGGAGCCCACCTCTTGCATCAGCATGACCTGGATGTGAGACATAGAGTCAAGGGAGATCATTTTGGAGCTTTAAGGTTTGGCTTCCCTGATGGATTCTGGACTTGCATGGGGCCTGTAGCTCTTTGGATTTGGCCAATTTCTTCCATTTGGAATGACTGTATGTACCCAATGCCTGTACCCTCATTGTATCTAGGAAGTTACTAACTTCCTTTTGATGATACTGGCTCATAGGTAAAAGGGACTTGCCTTGTTTCAGATGAGACTTTGGACTGTGGAGTTTTAAGTTAATGCTGAAATGAGTTAAGACTTTGGGGGATTGCTGGAAAAGCATGATTGGTTTTGAAATGTTAGGATAAAGATTTCGGAGGGACCAGGGTGGAATTATATGATTTAGCTGTGTCCTCACCCAAATCACATTTTAAATTATAACTCTCACAATTCCCATGTGTTGTGGAATGAAACTGGTGGGAGGTAATTGAATCATGGGGGTGAGTCTTTCCATGTTGTTCTTGTGATAGTGAATAAGTTTTATGAGATATGATGCTTTTAAAAAGACAAGTTCCCTTGCACAAGCTCTCTCTCTCTCTCTCTCTCTCTCTCTCTTTGCCTGCTGCTTTCCATTGTAAGGTGTGACTTGCTTCTCCTTGCCTTCTGCTATGATTGTGGGGCCTCCCCAACCACATGGAACTGTAAGTCTATTAAGCTTCTTTCTTTTGTAAATTTCTCAGTCTTGGGTATGTCTTTATCAGCAGCATGAACATGGAAGAATACAATGATGAAAATGCCAAAAGCAATTGCAACAAAAGCAAAACTTGATAAATGGGATCTAATTAAACTCAAGAGCTTCTGCACAGCAAGAGAAACTGTCAGAGTGGACAACCTACAAAATGGAAGAAAATTATCCATCCAACAAAGGTCTAATATCCAGAATCTACAAGGAATTTAAATTTATAAGAAAAAAGCAAATAACCCCACTAAATAGTGGGCAAAGGACAGGAACAGACACTTCTTAAAAGAAGACATACATGCAGCCAACATAGAACTGGCAACCAACAGAATGGGAAAAAATGTTGCAATCTACCCATCTGACAAATGGCTAATAACCAGAATCTACAAAGAACTTAAACAAATTTACAAGAAAAAAACAACCCCATCAAAAAGTGGGTGAAGAATAAGAACAGACACTTCTCAAAAGTAGACATTTTTGCAGCCAACAAACATATGAAAAAAAGCTCATCATCACTGGTCATTAGAGAAATGCAAATCAAAACCACACTGAGATACCATCTCTCATGCCAGATAGAATGGCAATTCTTTAAAAATCTGGAGACAGATGCTGGGGAGGATATGGAGAAATAGGAATGCTTTTACACTGTTGGTGGGTGTGTAAATTAGTTCAACCATTGCGGAAGACAGTGTAATGATTCCTCAAGGATCTAGATATAGAAATACCATTTGACCCAGCAATCCCATTACTGAGTATATACTCAAAGAATTATAGAACATTCCATTATAAAGACACATGCACACATATGTTTATTGTGGCACTGTTTAAAATAGCAAAGACTTGGAACCAACCCAAATGCCCTCAATGATAGGCTGGATAAAGAAAATGTGGCAATATACCCCATGGAATACTATGCAGCCATAAAAAAGGATGAGTTCATGTCCTTTGCAGAGACATGGATGAAGCTGGAAAGCATCATTCTCAGCAAACTGACACAAGAACAGAAAACCAAACACTGCATGTTCTCACTCTTAGGCGGGTGTTGAACAATGAGAATACATGGACACAGGGAGGGAAACGTCATACACTAGGGCCTGTCAGGGGAAGGGGAGTTGGGGGAGGGATAGCAGGAGGTAGGGGGATTGGGGAGGGATAACATTAGGAGAAATACCTAATGTAGATGATGGGGGGACGGATGCAGCAAACCACCATGGCACATGTATACTTATGTAACAAACTTGCACAATCTGCACATGTGCCCCAGAACTTAAAGTATAAATAAATAAATAAATAAATAACTCAAGATCACTGCTAATTAGAGAAATGCAAATCAAAATCACAATGAGATACCATCTTGCACTAATCAAAACGACGATTATTAAAAAGTCAAGAAACAACAGATGCTGGTGAGGTAGCAGAGAAATAGCAATGCTTTTACACTGTTGCTTGGAGTGTAAATCAGTTCAACCACATTGTGGAAGACAGTGTGGCGATTCCTCAAAGATCTAGAGGTAGAAATACCATTTGACCCAGCAATCCCATTACTGGGTATATGGCCAAAGGAATATAAATCATTCAATTATAAAGATATATGCATGTATATGTTCACTGCAACATTTCACAATGGCAAAGACATGGAATCACCCCAAATGCTCATCAACAATAGACTAAATTTTAAAAATATGGTACATATACACCATGGAATACTATGCAGCCATAAAAAAGAATGAAATCACATCCTTTGTTGGGACATGGACAGAGTTGGAATCCATCATCCTCAGCAAACTAATGCCAGTACAGAAAACTGAATACCACATATTCTCACTTATAAGTGGGAGATGAACTATGAGAACACATGGACACAGGGAGGAGAACAACACACACTGGGGCCTGTAGGGGAAGGGAGAGGGAGAGCATCAAGATAAATAGCTAATGCATGGTAGGCTTAACACCTTGATGATGGTTGACAGGTGCAGCAAACCACCATGGCACATCGTTAGACAACAAACTTGCACATCCTGCACATGTGCCTCAGAACTTAAAATAAGAGATGAAAAAAATGAAAAATCATTTTCATCCTTATTGGATGCCAAATGGTATGGCCGCTTTGAGACAAGGCACTACAGCATATAGTATAGAGACAATATAAATTGACATTTAAAAAATACATTATTATGATATGAAAGAGTGATGAATGGAGTAGTAAAGAATTTCAGGAGTCAGGCACGGTGGCTCACACCTGCAATCCCAGCACTTTGGGCGGCTGAGGTGGGTGGATCACAAGGTCAGGAGATCAAGACCATCCTGGCCAACATGGTGAAACCCTGTCTCCACTAAAATACAAAAAATTAGCTGGCCATGGTGGCATGTGCCTGTAGTCCCAGCTACTCAGGAGGCTGAGGCAGGGGAATCACTTGAACCTGGGAGGCAGAGATTGTAGTGAGCCAAGATTGTGCCATTGCACTCCAGCCTGGCGGCAGAGCAAGACTTCGTCTCAAAAAAATAATCCTCACTTCAGAACAGTATCTGATTTTACTAGGCACACTAATTAACATACAAAAACAGAAAGAATAGGTATCATTAACAAAGCATCTTCATAAAGATGAGAATCAAATTACTTAATTATGAATTTTAAATCCATCCTTGAGGGCTTGGTACAAAATTTTTATCTGAGCAACATACATCAGGAAATGTTTACAACGATACTTTGAAATTCTGTTACATGCAAATATATCAGTGTTTAAAAATGAAATGCACACCCATGCCTAGAAAAATGACTGGAAAAAAATGCTAATGTGAATGTCTTTGGGGAGTGGAACCTGGGCACTTTTTCCTTATTTCAACATTCTACATTTCCCAAATATTCTTAAGTTTGAGTTACATTTTTATGAAACATTAACCTGTTATAAAATCATAAAAATATATCTTTTTTCTTTCTAAATTGTAGAAAGGAATCTATTAATTGCTTAGAGTTTTTAAATCCATAGCCAGCACTTAACTACTATAGGACACTGCCTTTCACTTGAACATAGTAACTCTGTGCCCATGGGTATTTGCAGTGCCCATCCAGCCACAAATTACATGTCTGATAGTGGAAACAAACAAAACCGTTATTCTCCCTAGCTACCCCCAATTCTATACTATTCAAGACATTACAAAAACATCAAGACTAATAAAACTCAAGGGTTATTGCCACAGACTTCTAAAAGAGCAGCAGACCTGGCTACAGCCAGGCCAGTAATGAAGACTGAACCTCAGGCAGGGTCCAGCACGGTACCTTTGCCTTGGCATCTTCTGGGTCATCTCCCTTGGAAGCCAGCAGCATGAGTCGCAGGACCAGGGTTATGCTGAGAGGGAACTGTCCTCTCAGTTCAGGAACATTGGATTTTATGAGTTTTCCTATTTTGGGGAATGGAATATTAAAGAAATACACATCTCCCATCAGGTCTTGACCTCTTCTTCCAGCACGACCAGACATCTGGAAAGAGAATCAAATTACAATGTAAAACCTCCCCAAATACTTCTACTGCCATAACGTAAGCACAAGCCCTTTACTCTGCTTTGGAGCATGGAAATTGTACATATGTCTAACCATTAAGGAACGGACCCTAACATGCAACTACATAGTGCTTAGGAAATTTGCCATGACTGAGATAGATCTAAAAACTGACACATCTGTCATCAGCATGTACCTGTTTCACGCCATTAATTTCAGTAGGCATTTGTATAATATATATCCAAGAAATAATCTATTGAAGAAACAAAGAACAATGGCAAAACAGTGATGTCAAAATCACTTACAGAAGTGTGTTGAGTTAACAAATCATAAAATAAAATATGTACACAAATAGAATAAACAAGAGTGAAATAAAATTCAGTAATGCTACTTGTAAAAAAAAAAAAAGCAAGTTAAGAATAAACTCTTTGCAGAGGTTATATTACCTCTGATTTTATTAAGTGATTAGACTATGCTGAGGCACTGGGAATATAAGAAATGGCCCATACTGAAACAATCACAGAGTGGAAGATCCAGAACTCAAATCCTGGCATTTCAGTTCCCGAGTCCGTCATCCCAAATATCAAACACCCTAGCTCCAGAGCCCAAAGTAGAAGACTTCCAAAAATGAGATAGAAGAATTCATTCAGCATATGTATGACAGCAGCAGTAGAAATAAGAAAAAGGGAGGCGGGTGGTAACATGGTAGGAAATTATATGAGGATGTTGGGTAAGAACAAGACCTAAAAGGAGAATAAAAAGTTTTTAGAGATAAAGGGAGGGAAGCACGCTGATAAAAACCCAAATGTAGGTGAGATATCTAAATTTGATTCTGCTAGCAGAAATAGTTATCAAATGTCTCTGAGCAGAGAAGTCATATGAAGATGAACCGCGCTGTCTGCAGGACATGGTAGAATAAGGAGAACGGAGAGTTGGGGAAACTACTAATAACACCAGGCCTGGAATGTTCGAGAAAGATGGTGGATACAGAAATTGCAAGGCAAAAATCAAATACCACTATAGGAAAGTAGTGACGTGGGCTCAGTAACAGATCGTCAGAAGTAAAGATGAGTAGAGCATTAAAGATCATTCTAGAGTGCAAAATCTTGTGCATAGCAAATGAGTGAGTAAATGTTTATCAAGCATTTTAATGTCTTTCTTACAAATCACTTATTTAATTCTTGCAGATACTGTGGGAGAGTAATGATTGCCCATATTTTGGAGATAGAAAAATGAGAATCTGAGAATGAGGCAGTTTAGATATCTCATCTAGGTCACACATCTGACTAATCACACAATCCCAAATGCAGGTGCTTTCAACTATATCACAGCTATAACTGACAGCCAGGCACGGATGAGTGCCCAGTGACGCTACTGTGAATTGTGGCATGTTTGTAAACTAAAGGTTCACATTTTTTACTATGCTATGCCCATATTTCAACAATACAATAAGCAAGTTCATGCATATTGCAATACCTGTCTGTAATTTAAAGCATCCAGATAGACTGAGTTTTGAGCAAAAACCACAGATTTACAAGGCATGTTGATACCTAAAGCAAGTGTTCCAGTAGCTGTCACCACCTTGAAAGAGAATAAAACAATTACTTCATAAAATAGCAGTTCAATAGAATGTAAGTATTTCCTGTCATAGAAGTTGCTGAAAAACTCTTTGAGCTTCAATCGAGCCACAGTGGGAAAGCTAGAGAAAGAAGACACACTGGCATTCTCGCTATTTCACAAACACCACAAGTACATTCCCAAATGTGCTGTTTGCTTTGCACAGAATATCCTTCCCCAAATATTCATTTGTCTGGCTTCTTCAGCTGTCTGCCCAAATGTCACAGAGGAATCTGTAGACCACCACATCCAAAATAATCACCCCTACCATCATTATCTATCTCTGTCTTACATGATTTATCTTCATAGCCTTAATGGCTACCTCAGTAACATTACTTGTTTGTTCACTGCTTTTATACTAGATGTCAAGCAAGATTCATTATTGTATCCACAGCACCCATAAGAGTACCTGGCAATTGATATGAGTTCAGTAATTTTTTTTTTTTTTGAGGCGGAATTTTGCTCTTGTCACCCAAGCTGGAGTACAATGGTGCATGGCACTCTCAGCTCACTGCAACCTGCAACCTCCACCTCCCAGGTTCAGGCAATTCTCCTGCCTCAGCCTCCCGAGTAGTTGGGATTATAGGCTTCCAACACTATGCTCAGCTAGTTTTTGTGTCTTTAGTAAAGATGGGGTTTCACCACGTTGGCTAGGTTGCTCTCAAACTCCCGACCTCAGGTGATCCACCTGCCTCGGCCTCCCAAAGTGCTGGGATTACACGCATGAGCCACTGTGCCCAGCCCAGGAAATATTTTTAAATGAATAACTAGAAAGGAAATTTTTTAGGATAGGGAAATAATACTTTCCCAAATCCACTTCTGGACAATTACCTATTTTGTTACTAAAATTTGTTGAGATTATCTCTAGAAATAACATACCTCCGTAATTTTAAAAAGTTGTTTTCCCCACTAAATCTAAGTAAATAAATAAGTTAGTTACTTAGATAATCCTCTTTTTATATAAAGCTGGGTATTTCTAATCATCTTCTTTCTTTTTATATCGATTGTCATAGATGCCATGGTTAGCATTAAAGTTTAAGTATATGGAGTGATTTCTCTAATTATTCTTTAACTGAAATCTATATGTCTGTCAAAATGCAACACACCATTTATTACCTGTTTCTCTAAAGTTTTTTGATAAGAACAACAATTAGAAAATAATAATACATTTAGAAAATAACTAGAATAAATACCTTTTTAAAAAATGTTCTCTATGGCAAAGCTATCACTACCATAGTACCTTTTCTGTAGTGATCTTATTATTCATTCATTATCTTATTAGTAATTGAGCAACTACTGTTTAACAGATACTACTTTAAACACAGAATACGCTGATCAAAACAGGTGTGTATGTTAATCAAAATAGATGTCTCTCTCTTCTAACAATTCATAATCATGTAGAAAATATTGTATCTGGTTATCAGCCTTTAAAATAAATACACAATTTGTTATTAGTTAAGAGAAAAGCATAGCAAAGTTGTTAATGCTACACCTTGGGATTTTTTTTTCAGGCAATAGAATTGTTAACTATGGTGTCAGATTTTCCTCAACATTTAATTTAAGATTAAAAGATGCTATCTAGAGTAGCAGAAACAATCTCAATCACTTGTCTTTTGCTCTCTCTCTCTCTCTCTCTCTCTCTCATGAATGTAATATATGTCATATAAAATTTAATGAATTTTAAAAGTCAGTCTATTTGTGAATATTACTCAGGATCCAAATTTACAGGTAAACTATATAAAGCCCCTTCATGAATTTATCCAGAAAATCCCCATGCACTCTCATGGGACACACTAAACAAAACATAACAAGGGGTTAGTTAGAAAGTTATTTAAGTTAGTCCTCCTTTTGTCAGTTATCACTGATAAGAGAGAGAACATAGATATATTTCATTGTAGAAAAATTTGGAAAAGTATCTGTTTAGGATTTATTTTTATTCTCATGAAAAAGAGATAAACTGACTGGTACATTTCAATCTCCCCTTCAATTAAATAAGACAGAGGATACACAGTCATACCATGACGTATTTTTTTAAAAGACAATTACACAAGAAAAAAAGAAAAGTGGTGGTTGTATTCTTTACTTTTTCCATGAACATTCAGCTTGAAATAGTCATAATTTCAATTTTTAGAATAAAAAATTTCACCTACCCTAAGAAATCCTTTCCTAAAGAGGATTTCAACGAATTGTTTTTCTTTGGAATTCATAGCACGGTGATGATATCCAATACCCCTTTCTGCCAAGGCTTTCAATTCTTCACATTTTCTTCCATATTTTACTCGATCAAATACCTTCTGCAAAGTCTAAAAGGAGCAAGACATTTAGGGATTATGATTTAATTTTAATTATAATAAAAATGTATAAATGAAAATGACATGCATGCTATGTAATAACTTGACTAAATGAGGCAATTGTTTGAAATTGACTCTATATGAATACAAATACTTTATGGCAGCAACAGTAACTACAAGAAAAATCTCTCCAATTCTTTGGACAGACCGTCTTAAACTCTCTTACTCCACTTCTGGGGCAGAAAATTTTGACAAAATAGCAGATAAAACACCCACAGTGGTGAGTGCATGACTCTTGCCTGAGGGATGTCACTTGGCAATTGGAGCCTTAGGAGTTTTCCCCAACAGAGAGACTTCTCCAAGAAGGCAGAGTAGGTTCCTTACCCTACGTGGTCTGGGAATGCCTACTTCCCATTGAAATTGAGCACAAATGGCGTTAAAAATATCCAGGTTTTAAAGAGGAAATCCAGCTATGTCCAGAGTTATATGGACAAAGATAAACACTGTTTATGAAGAGAGAGGGACAAAAAAAGCTTCCAAAAGCAAAGGCTAGTTAGTAGTTACTTCATTCACTCATACAACAGAATCTCAAAGATTCATTAAAATGATGTTGTAAATTCATGGTTATAAAAATAAGACACCATGAAGCTTACAAAACAAGGTACATATTTGAATATGTGTGTGTGCACCCACACACACACACACACACACACACACACACACAATGTATGTAAGTGTGTATGTGTATAGTCACAGGAAAATGAAGTAAAAGGTTGGTATGGTGGACTTAAAGTAGTTCCTTAGGGGAAAAAAAAAAAAAGAAAAGTCGGTCTGGAATGAGAGTGAGTATTTGTGAGTGACGACATTGCTTTTATTATTACTAATTTGTATTTTCAAATTAGTCCACCATAAGCATGAGTAATTTGCATTTTAAAAGGTTTCTGCATACCAGTTTTAGATATTCCAGTGCCTCTTTGTTGTTTTAGCTATAATGTACAAAGCTTCTGATTTTGAGAAATTCTGTGACTATTATTTGAAGTGTATTGGGCCACACGCACCCAGATTTTCACATGAAGCATGTGAAATTGAAGTCTAGAATTCAGGTTGTGGAAACAATGTAATAGGAAGAAATAGTGAAAGGGCAGGCATTTTCAGAGGTGAACTGTTAACAAGCAAGAAATAACCTACAAATCCTGAGTCACTTGCACGAGTATCCTCATCTCAGTGTGTGCTCCTAGGGAACTGGACCTAGGAGACTCTTTCACAAACCCTGGATGAGACTCTTATGTCCTTTTTAGATACGCTCTGAAGAGCCTTCAAGAGTGATATGCAGCAAGAGGAGATTTCTCTTTTGGTAGGGATTGTATTAATTATGTAATACATTATGCATATATCTTATTAAACGTCGTCTACAACTAAGAAGCTATGGCTGATGAATGAAATAGTCTGGAGAATGGTCTCATTGTAACTGCTGACCTCAGTGTCCACTGCTTTTCGATCAGCATATGTGCAGTCCTGTGGGATTTCCAGGTTCTTCTCAAGACTCTTCAGTAGATTATCATGTTCAGCTTCATGGATTAGGCTTTGATCCACATTTCTGGTTTTTTTCTGGCTCTTTTCATCTCTGTTCATAAAAATAAAATTTTAATTAATAGAATTGTAATTAATGAATGAAGTAGTTAATTAACTTGGCCACCATAGGATGCCCAAGACTTTCCAAATCAGTCTTCTTGCCCTGTCTTCCACTGCTGCATATCTTTATTTTATTTTATTTTTTCAAGATGGAGTCTTGCTCTGTCACCCAGGCTAGCATGGAGTGGTGCAATCTTGGCTCACTGCAACCTCTACCTCCCGGGTTCAACTGATTCTCATGTCTTAGCCTCCCGAGTGGCTGGGATTACAGGTGCCTGCCACTATACCCAGCTAATTTTTGTATTTTTAGTTGAGTCGGGGTTCCACCATGTTGGCCAGGATGGTCTCGAACTCCTGACCTCGTGATCTGCCCACCTTGGCCTTCCAAAGTGCTGGGATTCCAGGCGTGAGTGAATGCACCTGGCCTGCTGTGCATCTTTAATAACTCAGTCTTCTTCCTCTTCAGGCTCTGGATGTTATGATCCATCATGAGAAAATTCTATCACATATTTATCTTTCCTGTGTTGTTCCCTTTCCTTCTGGCTGTAGCCTTCTTGCCAAACCCAGTTTTCCCCCAGATGACTCTGTTTCTCCTTGCTAAAGTGATGACCATTTTCTCTTCCTTGGCCTTCATGACCCTAGACTTGGAGGTAAGGTAGGCATTCGCCTTGCTCCACATTGCCAATTCCAGTCATTCTCCTTCCCTCCTTGTAGTGGATGCTACAGCTGCTCTGAATGTGGTTGCTAAGGCTCTCAGCTGCACCATTCCCTGGAAAATTGCCCTAAACTGACAGGGACCTCTTGGAAATGCCTGCGTGGTTGCAACCTCTCCTGGGGATGGGAAATAGCCCACAGCCAATGTCTGACTGATATGAAGTATAAAAATCAGCCCCCTTAACTCAAGGTGGGGCAATTCTTTGGTGCCCCAGCATTCCCAATAGGGTGAGAATCAGGCTATATTCTAGCAGAAGCCACATTCTTGCTTTTCTTCACCTTCCCTTTCTTACTTCCTTCACTTTCTTATAGGTTCCTCATGAGCACACACCTTCAATAAATCCCTTCCACAGATATTCTCATCTCAGTGTTTGCTACTAGGGAATCTGACCTAGGAGATACCTCCATAAACCCTGGCTGAGACTCTTCCATCATTATGCTCTATTGTCCATCCGTCACCCCTCAATGTAACATGCACCCAAATCACTTATCCTTACTCTGATTTTAAAAATTTTTCTCTTAACTATGCCCTGAAGACAAGTCTAAATACAAGAAGCTGAGCTCATTTGTATTTCATCATTACGTGTTCTCACCTGAAACCAACATTACCCTTAACTCAGGGGAACAGGTCCTGACTATGGAAGAGCCTGGCCCTGAAATTTGCAGAGCATGCAGCAAAGCTCCACATAGTATTGCCTCACTGTAAGATTTTAGTCAAGGTCATAAACTGTCAAATAAAATAAATTCTATCCTCCTACCTTGACAAATATAGCTCCATGATAACCTGGAATTCAAGGGTGAGAGTGAGTGCTGGGCAGGCTGCCCCTTGCTTTATAGGAACAGATGCAGATGGAAGAGGCCAGGGTGTGACTATCTAAAGGCCCCCCTCGCTTTGAGTGTGGTGGTGAATAACACATTAAAACACGCTTTATTGTCATAACTTGAATTGTTGGTCACTAATCCAACCTGAAATGTGGCTCCTGGTGTCCTCAGGAAAAGTCGTTGAGGATCAGTTACTAAGAAGGATTACACCTCATATGCTGTCCCTGGGTTTTTCCCCTCCTACACTTCCAAAGAAACAGAAAAATAGGCAGGGAAAATATAAGCAGAAGGATCAGCAGGAAATTCTAGTTTGCTCTAGAATTTGGGAAACCCAAATCAGAGATGCTCTGTAAGTTGTTTCAACTTGGAGAGAAATATCTATCATTCATTCAAATATATTTATGGAATAATATTACCTGCTGGGTAATGTGCTAAGCACTGAAGACACAAAAAGAAAAATACACAGTTCCTGTTGTAAAGGAACTTAAAATTTAGGAAAAAGAAATACATGCAACAACAACACATTACAATAATTGATCTACAAGCTATTGAAAGTGTAGCAAGAACATGGGAGAAAGGGTAGAAATTCTAACTGCAGGAATCAAGGAAAGATTTGAAGATGAGCTAGCAAAAGTGATCAGTGTGAGTTTTGGGACCAATCAGGAAGGAAGACACTCAAGGCAGATGGGTCAGTTTATGGAAAGAAAGAGGTAGAAAGTAAGTCATATGAGGAGAACCATGAATGTTGACTATTGATAGAGGAAAGTGCTAGGAAGCAAGACGGAAAGAGTTAAGGCAAATACCAAAGAGTTTTGGCATAATGCTCAACAAGCTTAGACTCCATCAGCTAAGCAAGGGCAAAGGAAAAACACTGACCGTGGGATAATTTAATCAGTTCAAATGTGTGCAAGATCATTGGTTGACTAGATTGGAGAGTGGTGAAACTCAAGGCTCTGAAGTTAAAAAAAAAAAAAAAAAAAAAAAAAAGACCTCTGTGATCATCCAGGCAAGACGTGATGAGCTTCTAAAGCAGGAAGTGACTTAAGATGGAGAGGATCAGGGAGAGGGGATAAACATTTTGGCTTTAGAGTTGACAGAATTAGACATTGAGAGCAAGGAAGAAAAGTCACATTAGCTAAGTCTTTCCAAGCACCAAATCAGCATTTCCATCCATTCTCAAGTTCATTTTATGCTCACTTATAAAACTGTGATGGTATGTACATTAGTGAGACTTCTTTTTCATGACCAAAGACAAAGTGTGTAGTCTATATTGCAACCTTCTGAGGACTAACTGACAGCCAGAGTTCATATATGTCAAAGATGTGCTTACTATGCCAGCTGAATATTTCAGGGTATAAAACTAACTAGGCTGACAGGCTGTGGTCTTCCTCTCTCAAGACCTAAATGAGACTGATCAATGCAATTAAGGAATGCATGATCACTCATCTTTACCCCATTCTCTCATCTAAATGTACTCAATTTAGAAATAAGTCCAAGCAAGGCTGGGTGCGGTGGCTCACACTTGTAATCACAGCACTTTGGGAGGCCAAGGCAGTGAATAAAATCACAAGGTCGGGAGTTCAACACCAGCCTGGCTAAGATGGTGAAACCCCATCTCACACTAAAAATACAAAAATTAGCTGGGTGTGGTGGCAGGCACCTGTAAGTGCAGCTACACAGGAGGCTGAGGCAGGAGAATCACTTGAACCTGGGAGGCAGAGGTTGCAGTGAGCCGAGATTGTGCCACTGTACTCTAGCCTGGGCAACAGAGCAAGACTCCATCTCAAAAAAGAAAGGAAAGAAAGAAAGAGAGAGAGAAAAAGAGAAAGAAAGAAAGATTTCAAGCAATAATTAGAACTTATAGAACATATTCAATGTTTGTTTCCTGCTGGAACTTGGGGAGTATTTTAACCCTCTACTTATCAATTTGTTTAGTTAACTACTTACAAGATCTTTTGTTTCTCTATGGATTTTTTAACTTTTCGAAGTTTGTTAGCCATGACATGGGCTTCTTTGTCAGCTTTAGGAGGCCTTTTCTTCTCCTGCTTTTCCTCCAGGAAAGCGCTCACACTTTTAGCTGTGCTTTCTACAGCTCCTAAGTTGAATCTGGAAATTAAAAAAACATGCGTCTTGAAAATAACATGATAAATACAATTCAAAAACTCATATTTCCATCTACTGCTATCATCCCTACATTTGCCTGTTGGGTTTTTAATACCCCCCTTTAAAATGTTACCCAGAATGTCCACACCAGGTTCTCTGAATCAGCAGACTCCTTATTAACCTCATAGTAAATAATGTTGCCTGTCCTCCCTCCCCTACCCCCACAACAACACAGACATTACTCCTGGGACAATGCAATGAGAACTCATGGAAATGTCTCCTCTAAGAGTAGTCAAATATTCCATAAGCAAGGAACAGAGAACAACGGCCTTTCCCCATTTTTATAGAGAAGAAAGATAGCTATCCCCATCACCACTCTTCTGCAAAAATGAAAAAAATAGATTAATCAACATAAAATTGTTCTTTTGGTAGAGGGTAAGAACCTATGATTCTTTCCAAAAGAATAAACATAGGTGTTGCTGAACTTTGCAATGCAGAAATGTCTCAAGGTCTGGGCTTTATACCACTGAAATGTAAATACCTAGGAATGCAGTGACCCATGCTTCCTGGTACCTTGGGGCTTCACCCAGCAACCTGGTCTGGCTTGTACTCAGCTGGCTTTCTCAGAGCTGAGCGATTAGCTACAAATTGCTACAGACATGTATAGACAGATGGCTACAGATCAAATTCTCATGATATGTGAAGAGTAAACTGTTTCTAGAGGAGTAAAGGCAAACATTTCCTATGTTTATTTCACATGAATTTCCTGTGTCAGGAAGCTAGGGTTTTTTACCTGAGCACTGAGAAGCCCAGGGAGGTCTTTCTTCCCCATGGCACCTCGATGGCAAAATGCTGTGGCTGCAAGTGGCCAGTAGCGATTGTCACTATATTAACCATAGCTTATTATAGCAAGTCAAAGGTTTGGTTTGTACCATAAAGTTTTTTAAATCTATGTTGTGAAGCAAAGGGCCTTTCTGAAGTCTTTACAGAGCTATCATTAAAAGGAAATGTGTAGCTAATGAGCAAGTAGATAAACTGGCACACTGGAGAAGTAAGAATTTTAAAAGTGACGGTCTATGCCACATGGCAAGAAATTTCAGATAGGAGACAATAAAATAATAATAATAGAAAACATTTAAATTATACACAGTTGGCCAGGAATGGTGGCTCACACCTATAATCCCAGCACTGTGGGAGGTCGAGGCAGGTAGATGACCTGAAGTCAGGAATTGGAGACCAGCCTGGCCAACATGGTGAAACAGAATACAAAAGTTAGCAGGGCGTGGTGGTCCATGCCTGTAATCCCAGCTCGGGAGGCTGAGGCAGGAGAATTGCTTGAACCCGGGAGGTGGAGGTTGTAGTGAGCCAAGATAGTGCCCCTGCACTCCAGCCTGGGAGACGGAGTGAAAACTCCATCCCCACTTGAAATAAAAAAAAAATTATACACAGTTGTCAGGCATTATTCTCAGTGACTTCAGTATATTAACTCATTTATGAGTACTCACAATGACCCTATGAAGAAGGCGCTATTAATATCTCTAGTATTATCCTTATTTTCCAGATGAAAAAATTGAGACATAAAAGATTAAGTGACCTGCTCAAGAGCCCACAGCTTATATGTGGCAGAGTCTGGCCTGCAAGCCTCTGTTCTCAACTCCCCTTTTTAACTGACACATGTTGATTCTCTTTTTACATTAATGCAAGTTACTGGGGCCTAGGAATATATTACTTTTTAAAATGGTGTCACTTTTATCACAGTGCTTCATTTTTTCAAAAACTCTTAGAAATAATGTTCAGAGATCACTTGACAATAATGTTGCCTCTTAAATCTCTCCAATAACCTACTCATTATGTCAACCAAAACAAAATCAAAGAAAAAAATATCTCCAAGTATGTTGACTACATTTGGAATTAGAAATGAGAATTATAACCCCAAATGCACAGCTATGGCAAACCACATATGTGTCTGAACGGATATCTGTAATCCCAGCTCTGGAGGCTGAGACAGGAGAATGGCTTGCGCCTTCTGCACCATATCAAACATCTTATGTATATATTCATGCTTTTCTATTGATTTGTCTTATATCAATATAATTCTCAGGCCCAAGTAAAAAATCCTAAGGTGGTAGACATAAAATTTTGCCTCCTCTATATTTGCATGAAGGTATGAATAATAAACAGCTATTTTTCAGTGTCTGTTTTGCAGTGAGGCTTTTAGAAATATCCCAGAGATACAGGAGTATTTGAGGAGGATAAAAGGAAGCTCGTACTGGCAAAAGGAGAGGTTCATATAAGCTTCTTAGAAACACAGTTTATTGGTTTTGGAGACGCAAAACTAGAGCTGGTATCAGTTTATCGGTGGAGACGCTGGAGATTTGTATTAATAACATTTTTGTAGCAACGAGCTAAGTGCTCTCATAACTTATTTTTATTTAATTCTCACTCTAGTCCTGTGTGTTATTATTTTGAACATCTCATTTTGCAAATAAGGAAATTAAGGCTCAAAGTCATTAAGTACCTGTCCAGAAATAACACGGCTCATGGAGGCAGAGGTGGGATCCAAGCTCGGTCCTGGCCATAAGGTGTGTGCCCTAAGCACACACTGCTATTGCCATCAAACGCTGAATATGCTCCATGCATTTTTTTTTCCAGAGACTAGACTGCAGAAGGCTGAAGGGTACACTACTATTTGAAAAACTCCCAGCAGTTAAACTTGAGCCTGGACAAATCCTCAGCACTCTTGATGATCTGGGGCTACTTAGCACTAAATCAAATTGGGTAAGGCCAAGGCTGTTCCCAGTTTATTTTGTAGAGAATCCAAGAGTCCCATAAACATGCCAAGCTTTGATTCTTCAAGTAGAATTAAACTTTTGATGTTTTCATGAAATATTTTAGTTTTAAAATATTTTAAGTATGTGACGGACTTTGGTACATGCTACTCCCATAATATACCACGCTGGCATATTCACTATTTTGAGTTGAAAGTACGTAGAAAAACAGCAGGGCCAAGATCATGCTGATCTTCTTTCTTTTTCTTAAAAGTAGCAGATTAAATGCCCACATAAAATGTTTTTTATACCAGAAGGAGAGTAACATTCCTATCTTCAAAGATGGGAAGTTGAAGCCAAGGAAAATCTATACTAACAAACCTTGTTAAACTAACTCTTACCTTCCTAGTCACATCTTCACCCAAATTACCCTAGCTCAAGCCCCTTTACCTTGTGATGTTTTCACAATTTACTACTCTTAGTCCAATTCATCATGCAAGTGTTCAACTCTAACTCCATCTTTGTGTCTTCATCTCCTTAGGGAGCCTTCTGCACCATATAAAACATATTACATGTATGTGCATGCTTTTCCATTGGTCTTATATGAATTTAATTCTCAGGGCCAAAAAATAATCCTAAGACAGTAGAGGTAAAATTTTGCCTCCCCTATATGTGTACATAAGTATGAATAATAAACAGCTATTTTTCAGTTTCCGTTTTACAAACAGCTGTGTTTCAGAAATATCCCAGAGGTATAGAATTATTTTTGTTTCTAATTACAATCTATAGCCACACTTGAAAGTGAAGTAGGTGAGCTTTGTAAATCCTTGGTAGTTCAGAAATTTATTTTCCTTATCCTAACAACGAAGATAAAAGGAGTAATATTGTTGCCATTCCCCAAATTTCCAAACACAGTCTTACATTCACCCATCATCATTATTTTAGGAATCTATCACCAGTGACTCATTCTTAGCAAGACTCTGGATTTATTTACTTCAGCGTCCATGACTTACATGTAGTTTGAAATTATCCAAATTTAATAGTGTTGTGCTCTAGTCCCAAACTATGTTACCAAGTTTTATCCCGTATCTAATATGTTGTCCATTTAATAAATTATACTTTGATGTCACATTATTGACACTGCACTATTTTGTTCAATTTTAAGCTATATTATACTACAATATATAAAATTTAGCAAGATGTCAGTGTATCTGGATCAGAGTTCTCATTACTATAAATTAAATATAATAAAATAAACTTTCAATAAGTAGTATATTGTGAGGATAGTTTAATTGTATGTGGGATACTTGTGTGCATTGAATGTGTGCATTGAACGGGTGCATTGAATGTGTAGTTCAACGGGTTTTCCAAAGAACCTAGGTATATACTGAAAATTAACAAGATTAAATAAAAACTAATAGTTTACAGTAGAAAGAACACAAAATATAGACTAGCAAACTAAATAAAGAAGGTAATTCATAATAGCACAAATACAGATACAAGAGTTGAACTAGAAAGTTGTATTTTCTAAAAAAAAATATGCATTCAAATAACCAGTGGGCCCCAGAAATAGTCATGAATAAATACTGTACTACGATAGGAAAGTTTGTATGACTCCCTCACTTTAAAGCAGCGGTCCTCAACCTTTTTGGCACGAGGGACTGATTTCATGGAAGACAGTTTGGCAGTGGGTGGCAGGGGAGAGGGGTGCACAAGAATCGGGGGGATGGTTTGGGGATGAAACTGCTCCACCTCAGATCACCAGGCATTCGTTAGATTCTCATAAGGAGCGTGCAACCTAGACCCCTCACATGTGCAGTTCACAATAGGGTTTGCCTCGGGTGAGAATCTAACCCCACCACTGACATGACAGGAGGCAGAGCTCAGGCACCCAGTTCCTAACAGGCCATGAGCTGGGCCAGCACTGCTCCATGGCCTGGAGGCTGGGGACCCTTGCCTTAAAGGAATGAGTCTAATACAAGTACAAGCAAAACCAAATTAAATTAAATAACTTACAAAAAAAATAGTGCAGGCAACTTCTCCATTTCCCTTAGTTTTTCAACTAGAAGTGGAAACTTTGTGATCATGTTTTCTGGACTGAAATCTGCTTTAGGACTAAGAGTCTTAAGTACCATTCTGGCCTGTAGCAATGAATACAAAACAATTTTAAGTTCTACATAAGAAAGAAAGAAATTACTACTTTTTGCTAAAATATTTTCATAGCTGTCTAATGTATGTTTTTTTAAATAGTCCTATGAAAGCACATTATAAGACTATGCAAAGAACCATCAAAGAAACATACAAATCAATACAGTAGAAAACAAAAATTTGACAGTAATATACACACACATGCACATTTTAGCCTGAAATTTTTCAGGCAATACAAATCAAGATTAGAAATATTTTTCAGTAAATGATGCTGGTTTCACTCTAACAGGAGAGCAAGTGTGAATCACTTTCTACATTATGTAGAAAAATTACATCCAAATACATCTCCAAGATTTGTAACTAACAAATTAGCTAGAAGAAAATGTAACTCAATTATATTATGTTTCTGAATGGGAAGAGATTAAGGTATAATGGCAAAAAAAATATCCAATGAGAAAAGTCTAATATATGTCATTTCTCAATCTGTGCCAATAAATCAAATTTCAAAATATGAAACCATCAACTTATTAAAACAAACATGCATAACTTATATAATTCCAGGTGAAGTTTTAATACACAAATAGTTCCTGAGACTTGAAATAACAATATGAAAAGAACAATAAACTCTAAGTCGATAAAGAAAGAGGAGTAAAACATTCTTCTCAGAGGCTGTTATTGTGAGTTCAGTCTCTCTGCTGCCAAGATATCAACAATATCATCTCTATAGAGAGTGAACCTTTTGTTCTTATCTGCTAAACCATTTAGAAGCAACCAGTAGCCTCTGGCACATGGTTCAGAAGACACTGAGGATAAGACGAAGACCAATTTACTTTCTCTCTTTTTATTCTATTTCAAAATCACTAGACTTTGTGTTCAACTTAAAATTCTAAAATAAAAATTGAGGATTAAAAAAATCAGAAAATGATATTAACGGAATGATGTAACTCAAGAAAACAATAAAAATATAGTTTGACCAAAAAAATGTGTAAAAGTTACCTCCTCTATGTTGCCATTTTTAATCCAACTTGTTAATTCTGCCTTTAGACTCTCTTCGTATTTTCTAGCATCCATCTTTTTAATGACTAATTTATTGTTAAAATGAATAAAGTTTTCTGGACACAGTTCCTTAAAAACAAATATTACAAAATTAAGTACAATCATGTAAGAAAATTCAAAGATATTTCTTGATTATATGACTCATTAGCAGCACTACAGTTTTCTTGAGCAGACGGATGGTTAAACTTTTTATCTCCCCATGGCTTCTAAAGCATAACATCACTAGGATAATGAACTCTTCAAAAGAAAGAATACAAAGAAAAAGAAAGCAGAAGATGAAAACAAACAGCAACTGGGACTTAGAAGGGAAGTAAGCGTAATAACAAACAGAAAATATGAAGCCAAGGTGTAAGAAGACAGAAATATAATAGTGTTCCAGAAGTTGAAAAGGTTTCAAAAAAACAAAAAGAAGCAATATTTTCAGGAATCAAAATAAAATACAAATTAAAACCCATTAAAAAAAAACAGAAAATGTTAAAAATATGAGAAGAGGCAATCTTATTTTACGAAGAGTCGACTAATCATTTTAAAAGATCAGATGTAAGTGATTAGAAAGGGTGAGAGTTTGTCTTTCTGAACAGCAATGTTATCATTGGCTATAGTTGTGTTAATTACATCATTATTATTTACCTGGGCCCGGGGCCAACTTTCCCAAATTTGAAACATAGTGTCATATAGCTGGATACTTTCTCGAGGTGAAAGGGAAAGATCAGGAGGGAATCCATACCTTTCAATCTGTTTAAAATAAAGTTAAAATGTTTACTATTTATTTTATGTCTTATCCTTTGCCTCTTAGTCACTATCATAATCAAAGACACTGAAAGGCATTAAAGTAAAACGTTCAAATGCTGATAGGTGCTAAACGCCAACATTTATACTAGCTACAAGTGTCTTTGAATCACCAAAGTGGAAAAAAAGCCAAAATCCCACCAAAAAATTTTACTATTACTTCCTCAGGTCTTTTCATTGTGCTAATTTTCTATGAATTTTCATGACTGAAATCAGAGCACAGGAAAGCTGAAAGATTTGTGGACTCAGTTTAGACAAGACATAACCTCTACTTTATAGCTAACACCAAAAGTGATGTAATTAAGAATGTGATTCTTTACGTTTATGTATACCAAGCCAGGCTAAAAAGAGAAAGTCTTATTTGAGTTACAAGTTAAGAACTGGGTCAACTTCAAGATAAAGGTTCTCAAACCACCTTTAAGACTCCAAGAAACTTCTCCCAAAGGTCACTGAAGGGTCTGCTTTAAGTCTTCTGAATAAAGTGTGCCATTCATTTTTTCCACAAGTGTTTTTAAGTGGAAATAAAAAATTCCTGTTCTCAAAAAGGTTCATTGTAGTATTTCCTACTGGTTCCAATCACTACTGTTAAAAATCATTTGCATGCAAAAACATACTCTCTGAGATGTTAATAGGAATGTAATACAGACTGAATGTTTGTCTGTTCCCAAAACTTGTATGTTGAAACCAAATCCCCAATGGGATGGTATCTGCAGGCAAATCCTTTGGGAGATGATTAGGTCATGAAGAAGGAACCCTCATGAATGGGATTAATGCTGTTGTAAAAGAGACTGCAAGATCTCCCATGTCCCTCCTGCCATGTGATGGCACAGGAAGAAGTCAGCAGATATATCTACGATCCAGAAAGCGGGCCTTCACAGACACCAAATCTCCCAGTGCCTTGACCTTGGACTTCTCTCCAGAATTCTGAAAAATCAATATTTGTTTCTAAAGCCTCTCAATTTGTGATAATTTTGTTATAGAAGCCTGTCGAATGTGCTAAGACAGTATGCTTCAAAAAAGAAAAGGTCGGAAGAAATGATATATATTGCATCAAATAGGAATCTTTGAGATTTCACACTGGAAATGTTAAATCTCAAAGAAGTAAATATAGTATGCAAATTTATCCAAAAGAATTTGACAGTACTGCACTTGTTTTAGTAAATAGCTATTAAAAGGTTTTAAAATGCGGGTTTCAAAATTCAGGGCTAAAAAAGCCACTCCAAACACAACACAGCTGAAGAAACATGGAGATGGCGTTTGGTAGACTGGAAAGTGCACAAGAGTTTGAATCAGAAGATCTGGTTCTAATCGCACCTGTAAACGCTAGTTCCTCATCCATAAGATAGGAATGAAAATACAATATTTACACTTCCACCTTAAAGACTGCGGTGAGAGCAAACAAAATTAACGTATCACCACATGTTCTTCGAACCTTTAACACTGTAGAATGTAAAACAATTCCTGGAATCATCATTTAACATCTCAGTTGGAGCACTGAAAGATAGTTAAATGCTAAGGACTGCATTGCACCAATGTACTAAATAGAACAAAACACGTATTATCTTGCTATGTTGGTGCCTTGCTCTCTTTTTAGGTATAACTTATTCCACCTAACTAAAATTAAAACATACAATAAGTCCAAGATCTATTATAATTTCAAAATATAAGTCTTCTGCTTTTGGTTGCTCGAATGCTTATGATTTCTTAAGTCTCAGCCTTTTAGAGAGGCCCAAATTTCCTCATTTCTAAAATGAAGGATAGTTCTGCCTGCGACATAGAATTTTTCAGGAGAATTATATTAGATAATATATGCAGCAGACCTGGTAAAATGCCTGGTGTATGATTAATGCCACAGCCATCAATATTATTGATTAATTATTCCTTATAGGTCTTAATTTTTAAAATCAGTTTAACAGTCCTATGCCTAAATGCCAAGGATTAAATTCAGTGGTTCTCCACTACATAGTGACTAGTGAACCTGCAAACATCGAGCCAGCCTAGGCAGAGAAGGAAGAGAAATAAAAGGTCATAGATGGCCAGGCACGGTGGCTCCCACCTGTAATCCCAGCACTTTGGGAGGCCAAGGTGGTTGGATCACGAGGTGAGAAGTTCAAGACCAGCCTGGCCAAGATGCTGAAATCTCATCTCTACTAAAATTACAAAAATTAGTAGTGGGCATAGTGGCAGTACCTGCAATCACAGCTACTTGGGAGGCTGAGGCAGAGAACTGCTTGACCCCAGGAGACAGAGATCGCAGTGAGCTGTGATTGTGCCACTGCACTCCAGCCTGGGGTGACAGAGCAAGACTCCATCTCAAAAAAGAAAAAGGAATCTATGGATTTGTACCATTCTTTGTTTATAAACACAATAGTACTATACCATGATGCTGTTTTGGTAAACACTGTCCCTATGTCATAGGTGATGATAAGCACTGATCCATGCTTAGCAGAAAGGGATAGCCATTCTTTCAAGGACCTTCTAGGACTGAGAACTCTCCAGGAGTCAGCAGCTGTTGTGTGCCATGGAAACTGGGGCAAAGGCCAAAGGACACTGTTCTTAGCCAGAAACCAGCCATATATAGATCGAAGGTGACTCCTCAGCATGATTGGATTCAGACAGGCTCACTCACTCTGCCCCACTCCTGAAATCATTTTTACGCTACAACTGTAGAGGAAAGGACCCAGTGGATGGCCCTTCTTATGTTGCCACAATTATGTTTTTCCTTGTCACTCCATTTTTTCCTATTAATCTGAAATGTACTACATAAAAGCAGGAATTATTCATTCAGTTGAAAGGCCTCCTTCGTTTTTATCACTGCTACTTTAGGATATGTCCGATATAAACACATGCTACACACAAAGCTGTCAAAATGGACTCACTAATACCGAAGCCTTTGTGTTCATCCTGCCCTCCTGCCACGAAAGTCTAGACATCTTAAGAAGACTCATATAACAGCACGACCTTTGCAGAAGTCATCTGGGGTCACAGCACACTGTAGTGCTTCTATTGCTTTCCAGTTACTCCATTAATAGCTACTGAAAATAGAGAAAAGCCACTTGGACCAAAATGACAATTTCAGCAGGTACTCCAAACCACTACACTCACTGCTGTTTAAAGATAACCTGCCTTGAACCAACCTACAGAGAATAATTTTTAATGCTATGCTATTTTTAAAATGCTACATAGTGATGAAAATGTCAGATAACTCCTGGATATCAGAAAGGAAAGAAGGGAGAGAAGGAGGGAAGGAAGGAGGGAAGG